>PVKA01050924.1:0-12466 GCA_004027165.1 Ctenomys sociabilis
ACATAATTCTATGATAGGCAAGATCTGCACTAATGGTGGTTGGACAGGATATTATGTCGGCTTTTAGTGCTATGGTCATCCACTAGGTAAATAATTATTGAATTTTTGATATAATTCAGCTATAAAAAAAGATAAGTAAGCAACTACACTCTTAATTCACTGATAAGAGATATCTGCTAAAATAATACCTGTAAATATAGTATCATGTATGCACCTTGTACAATACCAAAATGTTATGAAAACAGTTTGCAATGTATTAATTCATCGACTCTGTATGGTTAAGGTGTCTTGAAACTGTCTGATTGACATTTGTATTTTAATAAAATAAAAATAAATGGAAAAAAAATAAATAAATTTGTAAATCATGTATCTCATAAGAGGATTGACTTCCAAATTAAAAATATAAGTACCTAACAAAACTGGTTAGCCAAAAACTATCTAGTCCTGATGTTTTTATTTTTATTTATTTGTTTTTTATTTTTAAAGAGTGTACAATATAGTAATAAAACTTAGAAATTATGTAGTATCTCACTAAATAAAATAATATGAATTTGAAAAAAAAAAAAGAGAAAATTGAGGTGTTTTCATCTTTTTCTTGATAAATAGCTTACAATCTAAATAACTAGAGGGTTTGGTTTTTGTCCTTCTTATACCTTCAAGAAGGCACATTTAAAGATGTTCTGCTCTAATTTCCTGTCTGGCCATTAGGCCAGCAGGAGTCTTGGGTAGGCAATTCTTGCATTCTAATGGCAATTAGTAGTTTCCATGGCTATATATTTTCTGGTAGTTTAAAATTAACAATGTGCTACTCATTCCTAAGTGTCATAACAGCTTGTAATGCTGCTTGTCTCAGACTAGAAGTCAATGTTTGATTTAAGATTAACATTATACCATTGCAACCTAGGTTATAGGCCTGAGTAAATTCACTAAATACATCAATGTACTTATCAGGGTCATAAGAAAATTTTCCCTGCTCTAACTTGATATGCTGTAATTCATTGAGAGAGAGAGACATCTGAGTGTAAGTAGTCTCTGTTAGGTCTTCACTATTAGACTTCCCCACAACCTGAAGAGGAAAGCTCCTTCAGACCACCATTCTGTCTGTGCAAGCATGAAGGTCCCCTTTACCATCACCCCATATAACTTGAGAAATTAAAATAACTCCAATAATCACGTTGAGTTCCACACCCAGTTCTCAGGCTTACAGGGAAACTCGGTAAGTCAGCAAAATGCTACTGTCACCCTGCACCTGCCAGCTGTTTCTTGTCAGAGGCACCAGAACCACCAAGGGACCCCTTCTCGTGCTTGAGCTCATCTATAGAGCTTCTTCCCTTCATTTGTTCTTGGTGAATGGCCTACTGACTCTCACGTGGCTGCACCCGCCCTGAAATACGAATATTCCTGTTCGCTTAACTCCAGCCTGTCCTAGTGGTATCCGTTGCTCCTGTAAGTGTTGCCTGATAGTCTCATTTTGGATTATAATCATATCAGAGCATAAATATGAAGTATTTCTTAATGTAAAGAAAGTTTAAACATCTGGCAATTCTAACCATTTACCTTTTTCCAAGTGATGTTAGTTGTAAAAGGGCATCTAAATACTTCTCTGTATTCTATTTTGGCTCAAGTGGGTAGTCAGGCCATGTGCATGTGCAGAAAATATCAAAGGGCTTTTTTTCAATACACAAAGGTCAAACATCTTCCAGTCCTTTAAAATGATTTCTCTACCCTCAAAGCTTCACTCAAGTGGATTCTAGTCCATGGTAGGTGGATGCCAACTGGATAGAGCAAAAGACAAATTCAACTAACCTCAAAATTTCCAACTTCCAACTGGTGCACAATTTTATCCTCCCAAGGAGCTTGTGAAGTGCATACTTACTCTTTGGATATTGGTAAGCTAAAGGAATAAGAGCCAAAAGGCTCTTATTTCTTTATGACACTTCGAATTGGAGCATATAGGCTTAATCTTATATGGTGTTTTTAAGTGCAAGTTTCAATTCATCTTAATTGTGACAGGAATGTTTAAAGAAGGAGGCGTGAATTTACAATAGATTATTTCTTGTTCTTTGAAATATGGCATAAATAAAAAAAGAGAATTGGAAATAGCTAGAGCACTTCTCTGGCTCTGTTACAAAGGAGATCACCTCTGGAAATACATGAAAGTGACAATTGACTTCAGGAGTTCTGCCATAGGCCCTAGGGCAAAGAAGTCTCCAAAGAAGCCTCTGATATTAGCTATCTAATCACAAAGGTAATCTTTCCTCAAAGCAGGACAAAGATACGCCTTAAATTTTTGAAGTTCACAGATTTAACTTACTAGCAGTCGCATTTTTCATGTTGCTAAAAGCAAATTAGTCCTTTATGCTTAGAGGAATGAAGTAAAGCTTGACTGAAACATCTTTTTTACTCTTAGTTAACATGTGTAAGGCACAAATGCATATCATTACCCTGCTAGCTGCTGTGAAATATACACAGTCATTGCTTCAACCTGATTTCTGAAGGAACACGTAATCTAAGTGATTCTGTAACTGACTAAAATGCTTAAGAAGAATTTCTAGTTTCCTAGAAGAGAGAGAAGGACAATAGTTAAGTGGAGATTTTTCAGTGGTCAGGATCCAGATTCCACTGATAAACCTTTTGGTGACTGTCAGAGAGTAGCTCTAACCATACCTCTTAAGCTGTTCTCAGTTTCTTTTGGTTCACACAACCAGTGGTAAGTCTCTGGAAACAAACTCCAGCTGTCTGTCTCATCAGCATTCCATTGGTCACTGGCTTTAAAGGGGTTTAACCAAAGAGTTGCTGGAGAAATCTGTCCTTTGCTTTCAGAGTGGCAGCTTCTCTAACAGCTCCTAACTAGCTGGCAGTGTAAGGACTCTTTATCAGATTTATTTAAGGGATAGTTAAAAACCTGCAAGAGGGCTGGCCAGATAGCTCAGCAGATTAAAAGCTCCTGCTTAGGCAGATGCAGAGACCAGGGTTTGATCCCAGGAGCACTGTGCCACCCCACCTCCAGGGCATGGTGAGACTGAGATTGAGATTGGGCATGGTAGCATGTGCTTGTAATCCCAGTACTTGGAGGCTGAAAACAGGAGGATCACTATGAGTACAATCTGTGTAGTAAGACCCTATACATCTTGAACTAGATACATAAAAAATAAAAATAAATAAATAAATAAATAATGTGAAAGATAATCATGTAGCATTTTAGAAGTTTATAGTAAAGGTTTTAAAGTCCACAATGTATTATCAAAATATATTTTTCTCCACACATAAATGATAAGTAGACCCAGGAGAAGAGGAATCTTCTTTTACTCTTGAAGGTAAAAGATGTTGTGAAGAACTTTTCCTCATGCTCCTCGTGTATTTCATGTAATATCAGTCAAATGAAGGAACAATGGACTTGGAGTTTATGGAGGCTGATTTGAGACAGAAGGTATATGATGGTGAAATATTAATAAAGAGAAAACTCAACTAGGGAATGCATATATCCATTTGATACTGATGTTCTAAGTCTTTTAATGAACAGGAAGTGATGTTATCTCCCTCTATCACCTACCTCAGCCAGTATACTATTGTTCTTAGTTGCTCAGGTTCTTCTAAGTCTTAGCAATAGTGCATTACTTTGATGTACAGCTGGTCACTAGAATACATATTGTAAGAACCAACCAAAGACAGCCAAAGGCTGGCCAAATAGCTCAGCAGATAAAGCTCCTGCAAGCAGGTGCAGGGGCTTGGGGTTCAATCCCATTCTGGCCTTGGCCCCAGGGCATGCTGAGCCAGTGATTGAAACTGGAAGTGTTGGCCTACACCTGTAATCTCAGCTCTTGGGTGGCTATAAACAGGAAGATCACAAAGAGTCAGATCTAGTAGTGAGACCCTGAACACCCTAAAGAATATTCCATAAAATACAAAAAAAAAAAAAAAGAAAAAGAAAAAGAAAAAGAAAAAAAAAAAAGATAGCCAAGTATTCTGTCTTTGTATTTCCCTTTCAGACCTCAATGAAATCTCTCTCACTGAACCTACAGATCCTGACATTTTGAGGGGCAATTGATTCCCTGCTGGTCCACTTCTGATGCTAAATAAATATCCCTCCAAATTCTAGGAGTCATTTTGGTGTTTCTGTGTGCCACTGCACGAACACAAAAATTGACTTAGTCTATTGGCCAAAGCCACATGTCCAAAATTATGTGCTAGCCTTCTAGTATAATCTTAGCGATGGAGTAATCATTCCCAACATTACAATAATATCTTATGACTCTTCAGAAATTTCCTCAAATTATAAATATGAAAAACTAACTCATGGGCATATAGGAGACAATGTAATTTAATGGGTCAGTGAACATAGAACAGAAAATCTATTTTTCAAAATTATAATCTTGAAGGTTCTTTAGAAAAGCTTATGTATCTATGTCTACATGCATATGTTATAAAAATGAAGAGCTTTTTCCAACCACACTTCGTAAAACCTTGACCCTTTTGCAGAATTGCTGTGCTATATGGTTCCTATTATCTTTAATTTATTTGACCTGCCCCCATTTGGCAGAGACAATAAATCATTTGACCCTCTGTGTTCCAGTAGAACATTATACATACTTCTCCTTGTACTTACATCACTATACTATAATTACTTGTGAATATTTGCCTGAATCTTTTCTCAGTGACCTAAACTGAATCTTACTGATGCCAAGATTTATGTCAGTATTTGTTATGTATTCATTTAATTTAAGAGCTGAGCTATGCTACAAACAATAATCATTCTTTAAGAAGTTTTTCTGAAAGGAGTTATGATTCATACTATGAGCTCAATTATCTGATGGATTGATTGTATGCCTCTGCTTCTTCTTGGTATAATATTATGAAGTAAAGAGCATTTACTATATTATGTATAATTCTTGGGTATGAAATACTTTTCTTCTAAGGTGAAACCTTCTTTTAGCCAGTTTTTCCAAATTTTATTTTTGTCTGTATTGTTTTCCTTGAAACTGAATCTTTCAATTCTGTGGGGAAAGAAACCTTATTTGCATGTATGGTAAGGATTCAATTTTCTTCCTTTTTATTAACTTTGATTTTGTTTGGCCAATGTTCTGGATAACTTTCCCGAGATAACTTTTCTTATAACTTGATGTGGCCTAGATTGCATCATTGTCAATGTAATGTTAATCAGGGTGTATGGATTTCAGACTACAAAGTCTTTTTATAAGGAAACAAAACTGAATTGCATTGTATTTTTGCTCCTGGTAGCTGGGGACATTTGAGAAATGAGGTAGAAGTCTTCACTATGGACCTGCCACAGCAACCCGAGACTTCTCCAAAAGAGTATTTGATGTCAGTAAACCTAGGTCATATTTTTATGTTTCCTGTAAATAAATACTATTTAAAAAGTTAAAGCTGAAATAAAAATAGAAAAAGCAAATTGAAAAATATAAAAGGAAAATTTTTTGAAAGTATTTTAAGTTTCCTTCCTTTCTCTTTCTCTTTCTTTTTCTTTTCTTTTGGACCCAGGAATCAAACTCAAGTCCTCTTGCTTGCAAGGTGAGCTATACCCTCAGCCTTGAAAATATTCTCTTAACTACTAATAAAATAAGCCAGATATTGTATTTCATAGAATAAAAATTAGAAAATATGTTTTATGGACTTCAGATGAACATCATAAAATAATTTTGGTTTTACTCAGTAAAGTATTATTAATCAGGAAGGAATATTTTCAACTGCATCTTACAATATGTAATAAGAATATTGGGAAAATATTTTATTGTTGAGAATATTATTGGTAACATTCAATAATAATATTCAAAGTCCCATAACATTTGCGTTAAAAAAAATTTTAAAAAGTATATAGAGATATTTGATTTACAGAACTAATTCAACATTTTTAACTAACATTAATAAGATAAAACTATCTACTTAACAGAAAACAATCAATAAAGTACTAATAACCATCTACAATTAAGTAGATGTTCTAATCAATGTTTTACCAAAGGAAAAATTTATTCTAATAAGACTAAGAGATTTGAGGGCCGGCCAAATATCTCAGTGGATTAAAGAGCCTGCAAGCAGGCTTAGGGCCTGGTTGTTCGATCCCCAGGGGCACACTGAGATGCAGTTGAGGCCAGGTGGTGGCGCATGCCTCTCATGCTAACTCTTGGGAGGCTGAGCACAGGAGGGTCATTAGGAGACCGATCTACGTAGTAAGGCCCTGTAGACCCTGTACTAAATATGAAAAAAAAAAAAAACTTAAGAAGTTAAACCCGATATCACACATGAATGAATTTTGAAAGGCTCTCTTACTCATTTTCTTGTTGCTGATACAAAAACTAATGGAGCTAAAACCCAAAACATAATGGAGAAGAAGGTTTATTTTGCCTCCAAGTTTGTGAAGGTTTCCGTACATCTTCAGCTTGTTCCAAGGCAGGAGAAGGCCATGAGAGAGGAGGAATAGTCCATGCACGGTAGACAAGGAGCAGCAAGAAGCAGTGAACTTCGTTTTTCCTTTCATTTCGGTCAAGCCCCAAACATATTGGTTGGTGCCATCCGTACTCGAGGCACACCCTCCCAATACCCACACCTAGAACTGCCTAGACCAATCAGCGGGTGGACTTAGTTATCACATACATTAATTCATGGTTACGCATCTTATACACAGCCTCCTCTGTAAAGCCCCCCACCTATGAACTCAGGGGACATTGGTGGGATATTGACACACAAGCCATAACATTCCACACCTGAGTCCCCAAAACTTGTGGATGTCCCTTCACGTAAAAGGCATTTAATCCATATCCAAAAGTTGTCCAATTAGAAAGAGTTTCCATACTCTTGAAAAGTTCAGGCCAAATGTGCCCTTTGAGGTATAAAGGCAAACTCTTAAGTATGAGCCACAGTTGAAACAAAAATAAATAATTAAATATTTCCAGCATACAGTAGCAGAAGACGAACAGTCCTATTCATATTATTATTAAATGGGACTTTGAATATTGTCATTCAATATTATTAATAAGTACAAGTACAAGTGGGATTATACCAGCAAGTGGTATAATAAGGAATGAGACCAAAGAAAAATCAAAGTCCAGCAGGACAAACGCTTGTTTCTGTACTTTCATGGCATCACCTGAGGCACCGTGTGGCAAAATGTGAACCTCAAAGGGCTTGCAGAGCTTCACCCATGTGGAGAGCTGGTGGTATTCACACTCACGGCCCCTCTCTTTGGCTTTGCTCACCTCTTCTAACTTTCTTCAGTAAACCACAGTCATATTTTCTTCAACCTTCTGGGTTTTTCCACTTCAGCTTCTCACAGTGCCCTCTTGGGCACACATAATCAGGGTTCACTGGCCTTTTTCTGAATTTTGGGTGAAAGCCTTCTGACTCTATGATGCTTGCATTCTTTGGGTACTTAAAAGCCAGTATCATGTGTATTATGTCACAGTCTGATGGCAGCTGGAGCAGTAGTCATGTTTCCTTCTTTCTTTCTTTCTTTCTTTCTTTCTTTCTTTCTTTCTTTCTTTCTATTTATTTATCTATTTATTTATTTAGTTTTTTTAAGGGAAAATGCAAATACAGTCCCCCACTACCACAAATTATGCAGTCACGTTTCCCACATTTGTGGAGCTTGCAGAGGCCAGCCCATCCACAATGCAGTGGATGAAACTTGTTCTGGGGAAACTACTTTATCATGGTATCTCTCCTGCCAGGTTAAGCATGCTTATTCTTTCCTTACTATACATTTTGACTCCCTGGTTTGCTGAGTGATATGACTCCAATCTGGCAATTTCTAGGTCACCAGCATTCTGGAACACGTTGTCCTGCATCTTTCTTCTCAAAGAAAGGTCTTCCACCTTTACAATTTGAGGCTGCAAGGATGGAATCCTGCTGGTGGTTATGAGGTCATCATTTTTTATTGTCCTGTTCTACTGTTCTTGGCTTTTTTCAGAAACCAATTTCTTCTCTTTCATCATTCCAGGAAGTAGCTTTACTGGAAATTTGCTTGTAGACAAATTTAAAACTTTTAAATCTGTTAGCCCTTTGCTCTTGATTCTCAGCATGCATCTGCCCAAAGCCCCCAACATTAGCTACACCCAACCTCCACTTTTGACTTCCTTATAATTTTTTGGCCAAATTAATTAGCTATCTGATCTTAACCTTAATCCCCTAGTGTCTCTGAATTTGAGCAAAATGCAGACAAATTTTCTTCCAATGCATAAATGTGGTCTGGAGTCCAAAGTCAATGGAGTCCTTGTTCTAACTAAAATATCCTGATCCTGATATTTACCAGGTACGTTTATGGCAGTATTCTGATTTTTGGAATTCTGACCTAAATCTCTCATCAATTTATACATACAGGACATCAAGACTTCTTCAGGGTCAGGGAGATGGCTCAATAGAATAAGTGCTTCCCTGACAAGTGCAAGGGCCTGAGTTTAATCCCCAGTTGTGGGGAAAAAAAGACTTCTTCAACTTCCATCTCCAAAGCTTTTGAAATTCTTTCCATAAGCCATTTCCAAAGATTTCTGAACCACTTGATCAGGTAGTATCATAGCAATGACCCCCACTTCTCTGGTCCCCAAATCTGACTTAACTATTTTTTTATTGCTGGGAAAAAATATCCATTACCCACAAATTAAAAGATAATATTTTTTACATAATATGATATTGAATTATTTTCATATGTGCAACTTTCTCTAAATAGAAGATTATTTTCAATTTTCTGTTACAGAATTATATTTAGTGACAGGAAACTCAACATTCATAATTTGTATGGATTTTTGTTTGAATCAAGATGAGAGCACAATTTCTCTATAGTTTGCTCAATACAGTTTTTCCAACTTGCTTGTACTTTCCTTTACTCTAGGCATTGAGTTTGGTCTTTAATACAAAAGGAAAATGTAGCCATCCAGCAGTTTTCACTGACACTTTTCAAAGCCAGAAAGAAAGGATAGATCTGTCCATACAGAAAATTTACATGTGCAAACAAAACAAAACAAAAATCCACATTAGTTTCTACATCTTCAATCTTGCTTTTGGTCTTTCATTCCATATTGACTTTTTAATCTCTTCTAAACTAATAACATCTATTGAATCATGTTATCTTTACATGAAACTAAACTGCAGGATGGAAATTTCCTATGGCAAAGCATGTAAATCTGAGTTTTAATCACTTTTTCAGGTTTTTATTTCTAATCTCTGGGATTAGAACATCATCAAATTTCACTTGTCTCTTGTTTTTTTTTTGTAGCTTGTTGATTATTTGTCTAAGTAAACTAGGCAGAAATAACAGTGGAGCTTAAGAGTATGGGATGCTTTTCTGTCATCCTCTATTACATCTGTTACCTCATACTGCACATAAATAAATTGTATATGTGGTCACCACAAGCCAGAGAGGTTCACTGCACTCCAGAACTGCACTGCAATTTTCTATTCATTAATTACAAAAATCTTTGCCCGTCTGAGGCCCCACAATTCTTTAAACTTCACAACATTTGTACATTTCTGCTGTGGCTTTATCACTGACAACAAAATTACAGTGTGCAATCAGCAGAGTGTGATCACACTGTCTTTCAGTTTTAAATCTTTTTTCAACTTGAATTCAGTGTTCCTTAACTCTGGTTTTTGAAACACATATCGAACTATTCTAACTATTCCATTTTATTATTCTAATAGACTTTTCTGTTGTTTTATTTTTGTTTTCATGTATCTCTTGAATTTGACTTTGTAGTATGCTTCATTCAGTGTATGTTTTGGTATTTATCTGTGGTATTTACAGATATGTGCATTCAGTGTTGGATAAATCACATCAATTGATTTATTTATATTTAGTTTAGGGAACATTAAATGTGCTCAAAAATTATGCTCTGTCAGAGGCATTAAAATGGGTATGACAAAACACTTGATCTCAATAGTCTGTTAGAAAAAGGTGCAGAATTCAAACAGGTGTGTTATGTACTCTGTTCCCTGCTATATGAATCTTTACTTTTTGCTCTTGACTTTCTCCTTGCATTACTTATATGGCTTCATTCCAGTGTACATTCCTCTCACAATGTGTTTGTTGGTCAACTTTGCAGTCTGATTGCACCACAAGAAATATAATCACACTGTCAGGTAACACTGTCAGACCTACCTGTCACCCCGTGGGGTACCATGGGTCTACAAATATTCCTTGGCTTTTGTATTTTGCCAGTGCTTAGACTACAGCACAGATATTCAGTACTACATTTGGTACCAAGATAAATGTATGATAATTTATTATACTAAAAGTTTGACATGCCCACTGTGGGAAAAATGATTGCATTCTTTTGCAGTATTTTTTATTTTCTGATATTAAAATGAATTAATCATTTGTTTCATACTCATGCTTTTAGTCTTGGATGTCAAAAGTGAGAAATAATCTGTGCATTTTAGAATTGATGTTATAGAATGACTTATATTCACTTTGTAAGATTGTATGTTTGTGTGTGTTTTAATGGGGTGGAACTCAGGACCTCCTACTTGCTAGGCATGCACCACTGAGCTACAATCTCAGCCCTTTTTCTAGGATGTATAAGTTGATCTAGATGATATAGCATTGAGAAATTTTGAGTACTGCTATTGTTCTATAAGTTGATGATTTATTTTTTTTTACAGGAAGAAAACAAGCATAGAGACGTTTATTTATCTTTCCAAAGTGATTTTTAAAAGCACAATCTAGGGCTTTCTTGAAGCTGAGCAGTGAAAACCACAGCACTGAGAATCATGTTGTCTTTACAAATAGAAAAGAAAGCAGGAGGAAATGGATCTAAATTGTATCATCTTCTTCTAATGTAACATACAAGACACAATACAGGCAGAAGTAGTAGAAGAGGAAATATTTTAAAACTCCATTTACTTACAGCCTCTCAGTAGAGAAAGTCTTCGCAGATATTAAATGACAATATCTGTAATCTCATGTACACAGACACATGCGTGCATGCATGCAACATGCTTTTAATTAAAAATTAGATTGAGTCAGCTACCTGCATAAATTTCTGTGTTATACCTATATTCATGTCTAGATCATCCCCATCCAATTAAAGTATCTCTCCTGATTTGATGACATAAGAATTATCAGTGAAAGAGCACAGCAGCCAGGGATCGATCCCCAGCATGCCTTACTGGCCCCGCCCCCAGAGTATGCTGATACAGTGATTGAGACTGGACATGGTGATGCTGCTCTGTAATCCCAGCGCTTGGAAGGCTGAAAACAGGAGAATCACTACAAATCCAAATATACATAGTAAGACCCTATGGACCCTGTAATACATACTTAAAAAAATTATCAGTTAAAACTGACAATAGATATCTTATATTAACATAACTATATCAATATCCATTTTAAAAGAATCCTCTGCATATATATATATATATATATATATATATATATATATCCTTTTTTCTTTTTTATTTTATGACTTCATAGTTTCATTTTGCTCTTTAAAAGTTTCTTATTTCATAATATCTATTGTGCAGTAGGGGTTTTATTTACTCTTTCAGCTTTTTATATTAGGGAGACAATTTGATGTTTATACATAGAAGACTGATTTTTTTCACTTACAAGTGTGGACTCAAACTGCATCCATTTACTTATAATTGTCTCAAGTTTAACCTTTATAGCTGAGACATACTCAATTGGAAAGAAAAGCTTACGCCTATATTGTTTGATCAATTCTTCATGCTTATATTTTGTAATTTGAGCAACTACTTTGAAGATAATAACAAGCAATATACTAACCATTGTTACTCTCCTATCATCTTGTTTTGAAATTTTATAATTTTGCTTTATTGTTTATTTTTCTTTTCTTTACAATAAAAAGACAATCCCTCCAGTTCATATTATAAAAACCTTCAGATAAACAACACAATAATCTGGCTGGGAACTGAATTGTACTAGTGTTTACTCCTTATTCAAAATTCCAATAATAGTATCACTAAGTTGTTCCCTGCAATTTAACTTGTGGTTCTACATTTATATAAAGAACTCTTGTGAGATATGCTTCTGTAATTTTCTGTTAATAAAATCCCTGTGATACCTGAATGGAAATTCCAGGGCAGTATGAAAGCCAATTTGGATATGCCATCTGTAGAGATCACAAATACAAAGCTAAATTGAATAAATTATTTTTCTAATTATAGTGTATATAAATCCAAAAAGTAGATTTTCATTCTCAAGTTTTAAATTTATTCACTTAGTGTAGGTAATGAGCAAATAAAATGAAGCTGATTAACCCCAAAATTCATTTATATTTCCAATTTTAAGAAGTTAAGATGAAATACTGCTCAGTATCCAACCATTACAAATGTTTGTAGTTATATGTCTAGATATCGTTTGTGAAGCCCATGCTCTGCATGTGGTAGACTAAAGAGTTCACCTAGTTTCTGTATTGTTGCATTTGAAAATCAATAGCTAGGTTGAGAATCTGAATGGAAAGCAAATTCAGCCCCTTATTAGCCTTTTTTTTTTTTTTTT
>PVKA01050925.1:0-12465 GCA_004027165.1 Ctenomys sociabilis
AATTTCCTATAACTTCATACTTACTGTTTTTTTATTTAAACAAAATTATACATTTATATCTAATCTGAGAAATTAATTTGCACATAGCATCATGTAATATAGCAACCATTGTTGGATTACTATTTGTTTAGTGAAGTCTTGTATCATGTATTATAATGCTGTTTTTTTTTCTATCACTATTTTGTATATATTTTTTAAATTTATTTTTATTTTTATTTTTTTACACTTTTTTTTATTTTTTGGTGCAGGGTCTCACATTCACAGTGATCCTCCTGCTTTTTTGCCTCCTCCAAGCTGGGATTACAGGTGCGCGCCACCACGCCCGGATTGTATTCTTTAAAAATAATAATAAAAAGTACAAAAAGAAACTACGAAGAGAACAATACACAATGTATTAATTATTGTAACTGTTCTGCTAACCTGATTTAAAACTGTCTCACTGCTGTTTCTAAGTAAAATTAATATAAAAAGTAAATTAAATTTAAAAAATTGTGCTGTAAGGGCCAGCCCAATAGCTCAGTAGAGCTGAGGTGTGCTGAGGTAGCAGTTAAGACTGGGCTTGAAAAAAAAGACTGCGCTTGGTGGCATGCACCTGTAATCCCAGCTCTTGGGAAGCTCTGAATAGGAGGATCACTATGAGTCTGAGTCCAATCTGGTGGTGAGACCTTGAACACCCTGTAGACCCTTCTCTAAAATAAAAAAGATATATATATTTATGTACTCATCATTTTCCTATGTCATTAAAGAATTACAAAATTTTAAGTTTTAGTATTTATATGTGTACATAATTTAGCCATTTTTTGTTATATAGCTAACAAAAAATGGCTAAATAATGTACACATATAATAAAAGGCAACAGACATTTACAGAGTTTTGATATGTTTTGTTAAATTATTTTCCTAAAACAGTTTATATTCATGTTGTTTTTGTATAAATACTTTATCATTTTTCTTACTCTGAGAAACACTTTAATAATTTTTAACCTTCATCAGTTTGATCATAGATAACACATTGTAATTTATGTAATCTTTGACAAAAGCACATTATAAATTGTATGATGATTCCAACACTGGATTTTGCTTAGTTTTTGACATGTCACATCCTAAACTGTAGTCTGTTTATGTCTCAGCTTGTCTTCAGGGGCTTCCCCTGGGGAAGCATCATCTCTGCCTAGTCATACCTCCCAATTATTTTCTATTGCAACTATTCATAAAGTTCTTTTAAGAGAACTCACTCCCTTTGTGCGTCTGTGGCCTGACGCTGTTGAGTGACGTGGGCTAGAGCAGACATCTCTCCTTTGGGCACAATGTTAACTATACTTATTTTTCAAGTAGTAACCAGGAGTTACCACTTGTGGAGTGCTGCTTTTGATATAAATGATCAAGTTCCCTGAAAGTGGAATATTTGATTTTTTCTCCCTTGGCTTAAACAGTTCAGTCTTTCTGCGCACCTATTTCTTGAGTGTTCAGGTGTGGCAGGTATTCTGTATGTGCTCTTCTCTGTCATCATTGGTTTAGAAAGTGGAAGATGCCAATGTCTGGGAATTTCCCACACCCTGCTTTTTGTGTAAATAAACTGAGGGTTTCTCTTCATGTGTTTTCTGAAGATCAGAAATACTGTACTCCTCAGCATTTCTAGTGTCTGATCTGTTTATTGCAGAATTTCTGTGTTCCTCATCAGACTAGCAAACTGATAAGCATTTCCTCATACTATTTGCCTAATATGGCGCAGTCTGCCTTTTTCCTGCAAAATACGTGTCTATGTAGTTTATTGGAGCAAGTCACAGTAATTGAATTTGTCTGGTTTTTGTGTTTGCTTCTTATATGCTGTTTTTTAGCCAAGAAATACTTGTTGTTCTCCTGTTGTCTTATATACTACTTTATACCTTATATTCATTGCACTAATTCTCTTAATCAAATGAAAATTTCCTCTGACACCAAGTCCCCGGCCTGTAGCCTTCATGAAGTTTGTCACATCTCACTTCTGTTCACATCTGCAGGGGTTTCCAGGTTTAAGGGCTTATTGGACTGTGAAACTGTTTCTGAGAAGGCCACTGCATAAAGTAGTATATTACGTTGTGTACAGGACTTCTGTTTCCTGCTCTCGACAAGGGCTGGTGGCCTGGGAATCAACTTGGCGTCAGCGGACACAGTTGTCATCTTTGACTCTGACTGGAACCCCCAGAATGACTTGCAGGCCCAAGCCCGGGCCCATAGAATTGGTCAGAAGAAGCAGGTGAGTGGGAAGAGCTATTGAATATGATCTTGGATTTAGAGTAACAGGTTGATTGTCCCTTCCATAATGTCTGTGAGAAGCTTATCCCTGCCTCCTGCACACAGCTTTATTTCCGTTTCCCTGAAGTGTTGGTTTGTATTTATTGATTTCTGGTACACAAAAAGAGAAAATGTCTTTGCACCAAAGATGAGTGTACTAAAGACTTAAGAAAGGCCTTACAATTGAACCTTTTCTTTCCTTTAAATTTGCTAAATAGTCTATTATGGGTCAAAATGATCTGTTCTCATATATGATAGTATTGAGTCACAGGGACATTGGAAAGCCTTGTTCTTTTTCTGTGTGTGAGTCTCCAATGTCTGCTATAGTTTTGGCTAAGTGGTAATGATCATGTATGGCCATGAGTTCAGTTTTTTTAAGACTTTGCTTTAGTGAAATTGATTATTTTTAACAAGACTTTGGTCATCAGAGCAGCAGTAAACTGAAGCAGGCACTTCAGAAACTGTTTACTTAGTGCTGGACCCTGTTGTGGATGTCATCAGAGTGCATTAACTCAGCTGCTCAGTTGGATGGCAGGCTCATTTGCAGCAGTAGACAGCAAATCTTTTTTTCTTTTACCCTCTTGATTTGTGGTAGAGGTAACTTTTTTCTTTGATCAGTCATAGCATTTCATTTTCCTATAGGTAAATATTTACCGCTTGGTTACGAAAGGGACCGTGGAAGAGGAAATTATAGAACGAGCCAAAAAGAAGATGGTATTGGACCACCTGGTGATTCAGCGTATGGACACCACTGGCCGGACAGTTCTAGAAAACAATTCTGGAAGGTCCAAGTAAGTACCAGGAAGTTTGGGATGGTAGGCAGAAGCAAATGGATTTTGTGTGAAAATTTGCTGTAGTTGTGATAGGATTTTTTTCTGTTTTTTTTTTTCTTTTTTGACGGAACCAGGGATTGAACTCAGACCCCCATGCTTGCCAGGGAAGTGCTTATTCTACTGAGCCATCTCCCTGGCTCCAATGATAGGATTTGCTTGCCAGGGAAGTGCTTATTCTACTGAGCCATCTCCCTGGCTCCAATGATAGGATTTTCTACCATAGACTTGTTTTATTCATTCATTACCTGACAAAGGCCAAGAAGGGTAGTATTTTCATTTTCTTCAGTTTTCCATGTTCTTTTTTCCCCATCAGCTCTGTGTTTGTGTGTGTGTGAACACAAGTGTGTATGTGTTTGTACATCCTACTTAACTAGCATTGACTGCTGGATTCCAGCCCAGAAAGTGTTGCTGTTGACTTTATAGCAGTGACTCCTGGCTGAAGTATCTGTGGAGATTGTTGTGCTTTTTGTCTTGGTAACAGAAGGCTGCAGAAAGAAATGGGTTATGAAAGAAGAGAGGTTTCTGGTATGGTGTGATTGTTGACAGCTGCAGCCATGTTTTAGGTGAAATGAAATTTGTCCTTTTGTGGGGAGGGAGTCTTTTTTGAAGTGTTCTTTTTTTCTTTGCAGAACTGGGGATTGAACTAATGCCCTTGTGCTTGCCAGGGAAGTGCTTATTTAACTAAGCCATCTCCCCAGCCCCAAGGGGGTCTTTTGAGGCAGTACTTGCTATCTCAGTAGTTCAAACTGGCCTTGACCGAACTTTGTAGCCTGGGCTGATCTCAGAAGTCCTCCTGCCTCAGCCTCCTAAGTGCAAGAATTAAAGACATGCACCACCATACCCAGCAGTCCTTCTTAATTGGCATGTTTTCAAGTTATTTCCATTCAAAGGAATGGAAGTGAGAAAAGCTTAGCTCTTTTTGACTAGGAATGAGAGGGTTGAAATTTCAGGGAATGATGAATCAGAGAACAGGGGGAGCTCTGTTCTGTTGCTAAGCTTGTTTCTTACCATTGTAATAGCTGAGATGGATTTCTCTGCTTTTGCTAGGTTAGCTTTACCACCACCAACTCATCTTAGAAATAAAGAACAAGACAGTAGAAGGACCATTTTTCTTGAGGCAGATTTTACCTTTTTACCAGTTACTTGACTTCTTTATGAAGGACAGGTATTCTTTACAGCTTATTTGATAGTCCTTTGAGATTACAGCTACGTTTTACTTCTACAGTTCAAATCCTTTTAATAAAGAAGAGCTGACAGCTATTTTGAAATTTGGAGCAGAGGATCTCTTCAAAGAGCTTGAAGGGGAGGAATCAGAGCCTCAGGTAATGAAGAATCAGGGGAAACATTTTTTGCAAACTGTCATCTATGAGAAACAGAGTTCTTTTTTTTTTTTTGGTTGGTGTTTTTGAGACAGGGTCTCACTATGTAGTTCAGGCTGGCCTTGAGCTCACTTTGTGGCTGATCTAGTCTTGAACTCATAATCATCCTCTTGCCTCAGCCTCCCAGGTGCTGGGATTACAGGTGTGTGCCACCTCACCCAGCTCATAGTTTAGGCTGGCCTGGAACTCAACATGTTAGCCCAGTTGGTGCAGCCATCCTCGTACCTTAGCTGCCAACTACTGAGAGTGATTATAGGCGTGTGCCACTACCTGGCTATGAGAATCTTTAGTTTATTGAGTCCTTTATAGGGAAAGAGTAAATATTTGTAGGAACATAATTGTTTTCTTCTTCTAAAACTCAAAGCTTTTACTAAGTTGACAAGGAAAGAATGAATAAAACATCTAAACATTTCTGTATTTTTCTGCTTAGTTTTGTTTCTTCTCAGGTTTCACCCTATCATTTGAAACATTAGATGTAAAATACAGAGTAGAGACTATAATAATAAAAAGAAATTAGAAAGTTGGCTTGTTTATATTTAACATATTCAATAAATCCTGGCAATTGCTGTCGTTCTGACATATCTGTGTTGTATTTTTTTCTTTTAGGAAATGGATATAGATGAAATTTTGCGCTTGGCTGAAACCAGAGAGAACGAAGTATCAACAAGTGCCACTGATGAGCTTCTATCGCAGTTTAAGGTATGAAGACACTTTGGAAAGTTCTTAGCCGTCCTTCATTGTTAATTACGTGTTCAGGAACTTCCTTTGTGTTAGATTCTGTATTTTTTCTGAATTGACTTACATCTGCAGTGATATTCTTTTGTAAGGACATTGTGATGTGGGTCTGTAGTCTATGCCTGGCAGGTAACCACTGCAGTTGACCATTCTGTCCCAGAGTTAGTGAGCAAGGGAAAAGACACCCATGAATAGAGCTAAAAGTGTGTAGTTAGAGGGATAGTTGGAGTATCAGAGATGTGGAGGAAGGTGTGGCACATCTCATCAGACACAAAGTAGTGCAAAAGATTTGGGCAGCCATTGGTGGGGCTGAGAGTTGTGGGAGAAACTTGAGGAATCTTCTGAGTCACATGAACTGCTTTGCTGTGGAGCCAGTCAGCAAGGTCATACGACTTTCTCTGGCAGTACTTGAGATTAGAGAAGTTGGGTCAGCTGACAGTTCTTAAGGAGGAGATTGACTTGGGAGACAGGGGAAAGTCAGAATGGCTAAGATTTCCAACACTCAAGTTGATTCCACATAGGTTACGAGGAGCAGAAGAGACCTGGAGGTTACTGTGATGTCAGTTTCAGCTGGCCTGTTAGGTTTGAGTGAGACCATGTTGAGTTTGGGAGGCAGGAAGCAGGGCTGTGTGCTGTGCTTCATGGTTGGCAACAGGTTGAAGTTGTTTTGGTGGAAGAATAAGGAGGAAATAGGGGCCGGGGAGATGGGTCAGTGGAATAAGTGCTTCCCTGGCAAGTGTGCAAGGACCTGAGTTTACTCCCTGGTTCTGAAAAAAAAAAAGGAAATAGAGGTGGAGACAAGTGTGTGGCTGCACTTGGGGTCAAAGAGCTCCAGGAGTAGGGTTTTGATGTGTAGGAAAGGTGGATTATCAGCATTGTCAGTTTGGATGCATAACAAAGTACTATAATGTGAGAGCTTTATATTTACCAGCAGATATTTGTTTCATATCTCAGGAGGCTTCTGAGATCAGGGTTCCAGTATGGTCGGGTTCTGGTGAAGGCTGTCTTTTGAGTCACAGATTGCTGTGACTAGGAGACGATTAATTCCGTACAGCTGAGCTTGTGGTCTCACCAAGTCAAAGAATAAAGTTGAAACTGAAAGGAGGAAATTAGGACAGTATTTATTTGATTTTTCTTTCTTTTTTTTTTTTTTTTTTTTTTTTGGTGGAACTCAGGATTGAACTCAGGCCCTTGTGCTTGCCAGGGAAACTCTTATTTTATTGAGGCACCCTGGTCCCAGGACAGTATTTGAGATGATAATAATAACTGCTGGATTTCCAGGAGGACTCTCAAGTAGGTGGCCACATGGCTGGAGCTATGTGTATGGGTAAGAGAAACAGGAGTTGCTCAGTTCCTTAGTGGCCACCTGTCACAGGTGATTCTGTAGGGTTGAAATGACCCCTTAGCTAGAATTCAGACTTTTAACCCAATTATTTGGAGGTGGGATTTAGAGCAAACTAGGATTTTAAAGGGAAACCTATTATTTTGCATTTTTTATTTTGTCTTTTTGAGACAGGGTCTCACTATGCAGTTCAGGCTGGCCTTAAGCTCACTTTGTAGCTCAGGCTGGTCTCGAACTCACAACAATCCTCCTGTCTAAGCCTCCTGAGTGCTGGGATTACAGGCCTGCGCCACCATGCCCGGCTTTTTATTTTGCATTTTAAATTCCATGAAATTCAGGAGCTTAATAAAAAGGTGCTGCATCCCACAGTGCTTGAGGAAGTTCATTCTTGGTCACAAGTCAGAGCTCTTATTTAATTCTCATCAGTATGGTTCATCACCTAGCTCTGTGTCAGGTCCTTTCCTGGCTAGGGGCTAACTAGATAAATATTTTGGGCAGACTGTCTGGCCTTTCCTTAACTATGACACTGCCTTTGGAAATGCCCAACTAAATGCAGCACCACTTTTGCCTATTCACATTATTTTATTATTTTCATCCATTTAAAAGTCATAGGTAGGGCAGGCCTGCCTTCTTAGGCAGGGGCCTAGAATTCAATCCCTGGACTGCTGTGCCAGCCCCACCCCTAGGTCGGGATGAGACTATGATTGAGACTTGTTGTTGTAGTTCTGAGACTGGGTGTGGTGGTGTGGGCCTGTAATCTCAGTGCTTGGGGGAATGAAAAGCAGGAAGGATCATAACAAGTCCAATCAGTATAGTGAGAGCCTGTAGACCTGTACCAAGCCCCCCCAAAAAAAAACAAAAAGAAAGTGCTTGATTTGAGAGAATGGTGAGATGATGTTTGGAATAATGTCAGAAATTATAACTATCTTTGATTTAGTATTGAAAAAAATTTAGGTGGTACATGCCTGTAATTCCAGTGGAGGCTGAAAACAAGAGGATCACTATGAGTCAGATCTATGTAGTAAGACTGTGTAGACCCTATACTAAATACTGAAAAAATAAAAACGAAGAATTGAAAAAAATTTGATTGTAAAAAGTCATGGTATATACTTGTCAAAAGTTAAAATTAATTCTGGCCAAATGTCATAAAGTTCTGACTTGCTTTTTCTGCACCAAAAGGCTTAAGGAATGGAACCCCAGAAGCTTCTTTGTTTTTCTTTGTAATCTTCATGGTTGGGGAAAGGAGGAAAGAAGGCAGTGCTCTTTGCATACCAGCGCCCCCAGGCTGTCCAGAGCTGGCCATTATTTCCCCTTAGCCTTGTGTGGTCTGTGAAATGTGTACATTTAGATGGCATTTTTTCTGGGCTATGTACTATTTTATATTTTAGTACATATCTTTACCAGATGTTAAAGAATTTGTGATATGAAATAAATGTAATATCCTTATAGGCTTTTGCAGGTGTGGTTTTTTGAGACAAGGTCTCAGCAGTTCAGGTTGACCTTGAATTTGCTTATATAGCCTGGGTTGGCCTCAAACTGACTGGATCTTCCTGCCTCAGCCTTCTTAAGGCTGGGCTTATAGGCATGCTCCACCATACTCAACTGTTGTTGTAGGTTTGTTCAATGTTATTCCTTTTTATGTTGTCATTTTCTGTCCTAAAGCTAAAGTTCACTTTTGGATATATTCAGTCATTGTGTATACATCATGTTTATACTTTTGATAGAAATGAGTATGGGTTGATTGACTTGATGAATGACCTCTATTTAGTAGCATTACATAAAAGTGCAGTTTCATTTTAGAACAGAACAGTTTATATTCCTTTTTTGGTCTTTTGGAAACAGAGTCTTCCTCTGCAGTTCAGACTGTCCTTGAGCCCAAGTTGATCTTGAACTCACAAAGTTCCTCCTGCCTAGGCCTCCTGAGTGTTGGGATTACAGGCATGCACTAGTACACCCAGCTAGCTTACATTTTTGTGATGTACTGTGCATCTAAGTGATAGATTTGAGGTCCTTGTATAGTGTGAGCAAAGAATGGTAGGTTGAAAAAAAGCTAATCTACATTTATTGACAACCACAGTGAAGTGTGTTTGGATTTCTGAAGCGGAAAGACAGAGGTAGCTTGAATGGGAAATGTGGTCCTGGGTTATCAGTGGAATAGGAAAAGGTAAATCAAGCTTTCTGGTTTTAGAAGATGTGCCCCTGGGAGCCTCTCATTGGGTCTCTCTAGGTAACATTGACAGAATACTGAATCATCTCAGGGTGCATGGCTGCCAAAATATGCCTTTTATTTTGTTTTACTTTTGGCCTTTTTGAGACAGGGTCTCATTGTGCAGTTCAGGCTGGCCTTGAGCTCACTCTGTAGCCCAGGCTGGTCTCAAACCCTCAGTGATCCTCCTGCCTTAGCCTCTCCAGTGTTGTGATTACTACACCTAGCTAGAATTTACTCTTTTTATGCAGTCCCTCTGGTGCGAACCTTTATTGAAGTTTGGAAGGGGAAAATGTTACTGAAGGTTAGGTCCCAGGGATCTATCTAATAGGCACCATAATTGCTTCAAGCTTGAGAGATTCCTGGATCATTGTTGTTTTTATTTCACTTCTCTTAGGACAGTGATGACAAGCCTTTTAGAGACCAGGTCCCCAAACTGCAACAAACCTACTTACTTATCAAAAGTGCCAACTCTGAAATTAAACCTGAATACTGAAAGTTTAGTTTAGAAAATGCCTCATACTTTAACATCTTTTGTCTTAAAAGAAAAACAATAACAGAGACTGCAATGAAATAAACAACTTTTTATTAGAAGGTAAAACTTCTGCATTTGGCACGCTTCTGCAGTTACTGCAATCTTTGCTGTTGTATGCATGCTGGTAGTTTGTCAACGCTTGGCTCATACCTCGTTAATTTGAGAGCAACACATGCAGCACTCAGGTCATCTATTATCTATTCCTTATATCAGATGTGATACAATTCAAAACTGCTGCTCAGCAGCTGCTTACAAACAAACATGATGAAACGATCTCATTGCTATTCTTTAATAAAATAAAAAAATAAACAAACAAATAATGATGATCCAAAGTAATAAAGCAATCCCATTTGCTTTCATTGGATTAGAATTATGTGGCAGAGAATGCCCAGATTTGAGTGGATGAGGTGGTAGTACCTTCCTCGCCCCAGTCATACTACCTGTACTAGTTTATCTGTTTTTCTCCTTCTCAGTACAATTTCTGGTGAGTTTCTATGTTTTTTTTTTTTTTTTGTGTGTGTGTATGTATGTGTGTGTGGAACCGTGAATTGAACTCAGGCCTTTGCGCTTGCCAGGCAAGCACTTATTCTACTAAGCCATCTTCCCGGCCCCAAGCTTATGGGTTTTAACAGGTTGATTTAGGGGAACATGAGAAGGGATAGTAGAATATTTGTTATCTCATTATGTAGTGTCACTGGACTTCTATGTCAGTGTCTTAGGCTAAAAACATTGATGTTTTATCAGAGGGTATTTGGAAATGGAGGAATGTCAAATAGCTTCTTGTCTGTTTTTAGGTTGCCAACTTTGCAACAATGGAAGATGAAGAAGAGCTAGAAGAACGTCCTCATAAGGATTGGGATGAAATCATTCCAGAGGAGCAAAGGAAAAAAGTAGAGGAGGAGGAGCGGCAGAAGGAGCTAGAAGAAATTTATATGCTGCCTCGAATTCGTAGTTCCACTAAGAAGGTGAGGAGACAGTGAGGTGTGTACAATACTTGCACTGTGAAGTCTGCCTTCAGTGACCCCAGGGAGAGGCCTCATATTGTTGCCCTGACTTGGAGGCCCACAGACAGAGTTAAGAGTGTAGGATACCAGAAAGGAAAGGGCAATGTGTGCAGAACTGACTTGGCAGCCCAACTTGTGGTTTTTTTTTTTTTTTTTTTTTTTTTTTTGCGGAACCGGGGATTAGCAGACCAACTTGTTATGAAATGGCTGCAGGGCATCTGAGTTCAAGTTTTTCCTTTGAAATTAGGACTGGTAATCTTAAAGGTTTGGTTCTAATTGCCGTTGCCTTGAGCTTCACAGCTTTCAAAATGTTCATAGCACTCAATAATAGGTGCTTGTGTAACTAAATACATAATTGAAACAAGGAACATCAGCAGCCTTCACCCTTTATAGAAGGCATTATCTAGTGTGACTTTTGAAACATTGAGGTAGATATGTTTTTTTTTAGCCATTGTTATTGGTGAGAGTGGACTTACATTTGTCTGCTAGCATGGTAAGTGTTAGCTACCATTTTTGAATACTTCCTGTGTGCTCAGCATAGTTTTAAGCCTATTTTTACTACTGACTTATTTAAACCCTGAGGAACACCCTGAGTTATATGGATGGTTATATTATTACAAAGAAAAAAAGAAAGGCACAAACATGTAGGTACTTGTTGAAAGTAAAAGTGAACTTGTTTTATACTGGATATTATATTCATTAGACAGTACAAAAATGCCCAGATAAAAAAATCCACTTTTAAGTTATGATGTCTAGGGAAGCATGACTGTCTTGAGCCGGTTTTCCCTCATTATATGATATCTTACTGGTTAGAAGGAAAATTGACTTTTCTGGTAATTCTGAATACTAGGAAATTGGAAAGGTGGGCTGGTCCTTTTATTTAGTCCTTTTATTTTTTGGAGCAGACACTTACAAAGTATAATTATCTTATTCTGCCTCAGGCTCAGACAAATGACAGTGATTCTGACACCGAGTCTAAGAGGCAGGCGCAGAGATCCTCAGCTTCCGAGAGTGAGACTGAAGACTCTGAGGATGACAAGAAGCCTAAGCGCAGGGGCCGTCCCCGGAGCGTGCGCAAAGACCTGGTGGAGGGCTTCACGGACGCAGAGATCCGCAGGTTGGTGCAGGTTCTGCTGTCTCTTGAGTTTGTTAGGGAGGGCGTGCTGGGGAGGCTGCTGGGGCGGTGCTTTCCTATCTGCGGGAAAGGTAGAGGAGATGATTCCCCTGGTCTGCAGGGTGATTCTTTCTGTGGAATTTTTCTCAGCTAAGAATTTTCTGCTCTGTTGTGTTATTTTGTCTTCCTCTTGTTCTTTGTTTATCCATAATCTTTTCATGAATAAAATTCCAATTAGAGAAAAGGAATTCACACTACACACACACACACACCCCTAGGGATCTGCGTATATAACAAGTAATATGAATGTTAAATAAGTACAGATAAGGCCTTCCTTACTCTCCTCCCTACCCCTCAAATCTAGCTTCCTTCGTGTTTGATGTTCTTGCTGATGTCAGATTTGGTGGTGGTTTGGTCCCTCTGCCTGTTTAGTAGTCTGTGGGACATATTACAGGGTAGCTTTTTTTTGGATTCTTTCTTTTCCTCCTCCCCTCCCTTTTTAATTGTTTGTGTGCCCTGCTCAGCCCATCCTGGGGGCAGGGCCAGCACAGCATGTGGTACTGGGGATCCAACTGAAGTCCCTGCATGCTTGTCTAAGCAGGTGCTTTAGCTCACTGAACTATCTCTTTAGCCCCAGTGTTTTTGTTTTGTTACCACTTGAAATAAATTTTTGCCATATACTTATTTGTCAGTATATATATCACATTTGTTGGTATCTGTTATACCTCTCTGCCCTCCAGAAACATGTAAAATTGCATTTCCAAAGCAGTCTTCTTAGTTTCTATGTTTTTTTTTTTTTCCCCAAAGCCTGAGGAAAAAGTATGAAGATAGCCTTATGGCCCTATCTGTATTATAAATGTCCTTTAGGATCAGTATATTTGAAATTGTGGTCTTTGTTTTTGCTTAAATATTATACCTATTCTTCTTTGTTACTAGAATATAACTATACTTAACACCTTTGAATCTGTAGCACATCTGTCTCCTCTTGCTCCCTACCCCTGTATTTTGAGAAGAATATGTTTTCTGCTGTTAGGTAGAATGTTT
>PVKA01050926.1:0-12464 GCA_004027165.1 Ctenomys sociabilis
TCCGGCATCTTCAAGATCTGAAACTCTGTCTTCGCTTTCACTCAGACGGTTTTGTAGACTCGTGATTGCTATTTTTAGTTCTTCTATATCTCTTTGACTGTGTTTCATGTGTTCTATTTCTTTTCTGTATTGCTCATTCAAGGAATCCATCATATTTCTGATCTCCTCAATTTTTTTATCCATGTCTTCTTTAGAGGTAATTAATTCTTTTTCTGCTGTGTTTCTTCCAAGTTGGATTTCCTCTGTATATTTCTGGACTTGTTTCAGTATTTCAGATCGTATGACTTCAAAAAGTTCTTTTTTAATTTCAGAACTTATTTCTGCTTTGAGTTCCTCATGATCTTTCTGTTGTTGTTTCTTTGCTTCAGATGCTGTTAATTCATATATATCAGTTGGAATAGTGCTCTCTGCACTTGTTCTGGGTGAGCATCGTTTTTCCACCCAATGTTTCTGGAATTCTTTATTTCAGATTCTATGTATTCAAATATTTCTTTTTTAAATTGGGGGATTACTTCTCGTTTTATTTCCTCTATAGCTTTCTGCTGTTGTTCCTTTGCTGCTATATCTGTTACTTCATTCGTTGCAGCTGAGCTAGTGTCCTCTGCCCTTCCTGATGGACTCGAGGTCTGGGATTGCATTTTCCCCCTTCTCTTTGTCATTTTGTATAGCACTGATCTTTGAACTTCGGTGTAGAGCTTTGGTGCAGCTATAACCTTAGCTTGTTATGAGATTCAGGTGCCAGTCTATTAAGTCTGAGATTTTCCCGGTATGCCTATCCTGGGTCTAGCTGATGTGTTCAGTTCCTTTTTTGCTGCAGCTCCTTTGGTTCCCCTATGTTGGTTCCTGGGGACAGCCCTCCTGTGTCAGGCAGGTCGTTCCCCAGGTGGGTGGGCCTGGGCTTTGGTGGGTTTTCTGGGCTCACAAAAGGATAGTTGATGATCTTATTCACTGAGTAGGCTGTACTGAGCTGGCCAGCTTGTGCTGGGTCCGGGTCTACAGGCCGTAACCCAAGAAGGCTGGGAAAGGTCCCTCTGGTGCAGTGGGCCTGGAGCCCTCACTCACAGGCCAGGCTGTGGTGGGTTTCGGTCCATAGCGTGGGACCATGGATTGCTGAGAAATGTCCCTCCGGTGTGGCAGGATTGGAGTTCTCACTCCAGGCTGACCTGCACTGGGTCTGGGGCTGTGGGGTGGGACCAGTAATCACCTGGAAGTGTTTCTTTGGCACAGTGTACCTGGAGCTGTCACCGGGCCACGGGAGGTGACGGGCAGCTTAATCCCTGGGAAAAGTATCTCAGGCACGACGGGCCTGAGGTTCTATACTCACTGACCTTTGATGCCCAGAGAATCGGGGAAATTCCCACTCAATCAGTGGGCTTTAGGTCAGGGGATCCGGGGAGGTGTTGGTGAGTGGGTCCTGAGGTTTCAGGCCAGTCACTGGCTTGGAGGGGTTGGGGACAGGGATCCGCGTAGTGCGCGGGGGAAGAAGCCAAAGGCCCTCCCTCAGACTCACCACACTCACTGATCTGGGAAGCCTGGTGAGTCCTGTAAATTCGCTCTCACTGGGCGAGCTTGGCACGGGAACCAAGATGCCGCTGGAGTCAGCCACTGTCTCAGGCTGGTCCCTGGCTAGGCGGGCGTGGGCGGGATCGAGGAAGATGGCGGAGTCGGCCGCGCTGTCTCTGGCCGGTCTCTGGGCCCGGGCCAGCGCGGGCGGGATGGAGCAGGATGGCGGAGTCAGCTGCGCTGTCTCTGGCCGGTCTCAGGGGCTGCGAGCTTAGCCTTTCATGGTCAGTGAAAACTCAGGACATAGGAGAACCTGTACTGTAACATCATGGAACTCAATTGTGCCCCAAATTTTCTGATCAAGGAGATTATGGAGCCACAGAGGAATGCAATTGATGATGTATAGTGTACCTAAGGAGAGTCACATGGATAGAAAACTTTCTCTAAGGCTTTCGCAGAAAACAAATTGGTCAAGCAATGGCCATGACTCATCCACATGGCTGACACTGACAAAAGATCTACAAAATGAGGTACAGGGTTACAGGATAAACCCTGAGGGGACTTGACTGACCTTATCAGATACAAAAGTTATATTTCTTGTTTTATAGGTCTTGCTTTATCTCATTCTTAACCATCCAGCAGAAAAGTATAAAACCAAGGTATATAAAATAAAGCCATAATAATTGCTGAGCTGTAAATAGCTCTAGTGAACAACTTCTTCAGATAACCCACTAATATTGTGGGCCATTGGACTGTGTTCAATTGTTTTGCTGAATTCAATCACCTATAGTAATTGAATAACAATAGAATACCCATCTCTGATGGGACTAAACAAAAAAAAAAAGGGGATACAAAGGGAGGACCATTCTGTGTTTTTATAAACAGTACAGTTAGGATAAATATGCAGTACTTCCACATAATTTTATGAGAAGAAAGATTTGCACTAATAATGTTTGGACAGGATATCCTGTCTGCTTCTTATACTATGGACAACCACTAGGAAGATAACAATGTAAAAAGTATTAATTATTGAAACTGTACTATAATTCATCTTTAAAAAAGAAGATAGGTATACAGCTACATCTCTTAATTCATTGAATAGAGGCATCTGCTCTAATAGTGTTTGTAAATAGAATATCATGTCTGTACCTTGTACAACAAATAACCAGTAAGAGAACAATATGCAATGTATTAAGTATTGAATCTGTTCTATTAATTTGATTTGAAACTGTCTCATTGCTATCTGTTCTTCAATAAAATTATGGAAAAGATACATAAAAATAATGTTATTTTTATTTCTACTACTTTAAACCTCTGCTTATGATTTTTATCTATGTTTAAGTGTTTAGCCTATTTATTATTTTAAATTCTTTCTTTGGTAGTTTAAACATCTCTTATATGTAAGTGAAGTTGTGATGTCTCTTCCAACTGTATTTTTCTTTACTTTTTTTTCTCCTTTTGTACTCGGGGGTGAACTGAGGGTCTTCACATTGGGTGCCTTTTTTATGCATTTAAAAAGGGGGTCTACAGGATGTCACTACACAGATCAGATTCATGGCAATCCTCCTATTTTCAGCTTCCCAAACGCTGGGATTATAGGTGCTCACCACCACGCTCAATCTGTCTTGGGTGGCTTTTTATTTTGTTTATAGTTTTTTATTTTTCTGAGGTTAAGAGCAGAATATATTTATTGGGGGGAAAGAAAGCTTCTGTCCAAGAGAGGGAGAGAAGGACCCAAGTGGGTTATCTGGGGAAGCTATCTCTTCCAAGGATTTTTATAGAGTAAAACCATGTGGTGAGGTGAGTCTAAGGTGGAAATCATGCGAACTTGTTTAGGTGGGCATGAGGTAGGACAAAACTATGGTTAGCCAATGAGATTACAAGCACAACTGCTCATGTAAGATTGATTAAATCCAGGACCAAATGAGGAAGTGAGTCACTTAGCAAGCAGGCAAGAATATAGGACAGGGTCTCTTTCTGTTAAGGGTTGGGTTAGTGACTCCTTTGGTTTTTTCCAAGGTGATTGATGTCTATTTATAATATTAATCCCTGATGCCCACCCCCAGGGAAGTATATGGCTGCATTTGTTTTCTCTGTGGTCTTGAAGTCTGAGCCACAATGGGAGTGCCTGTCTCTTCCAAAGTTGGAAAGTAATCTTGTCTTTCATATTGTCACCTTGAGGGCCTAGCCCTCTCTGACTGCCTGTAATATTTCTATCTTATTTAGCGATGTATAGCATTCTACCCTCTGAAGAACTAACCCAAGCTGCCATGAGGGAATAGTGGGCAGTGATAGTTCTGGCTTCTTCAGGCTGAATGCAGTTGTAGTTATTGACCAGTAGTTAGAGATATTCTCCAGAGGTTCTATCTAAAAGCCCATAATAGACAGCAGGCATTATCTTGGGTAGACTTATAACTCTGAATCTGGAGGAGACAAAACTAAAGAAACAATTAAATGTGCATGGGCCAAATAATAGCACCAAAAGAATTATTATGAATATAGCTAAAGACTTTTCACCACAAACATAATAAAGATAGGGTCCAGGGTACCCCAGCATCCCATATATCATTGATTTAATGTCTAATATCCTGAGTAGCTATTGAAACATTAGCAGAAAGTTCTGGAATGTAATAACCTTTTAAAGTTCATAATTATAGAAAGACTGGCCAGAACTTTTTGTAGGTCAGTTAGCTGAGATCTCTTAAACATGAGGTTTAATCCCTTTTTTTAAATCTTCCATGGCCATTGGGTATTGTCTCAAATAAACTGGTCCACTTTATTATTCCTGGGGGCGCATGAATTGCCACACCTATGGAAAACAGAGTACTCTCTAGTTTGCAAGTGGAGCCACCAGCTGGGTAAACACTGACAAATCTGCATGTGCATCTATCAAAATCTAACAGGATTTTTCCTTACATTGGAGTTAACAGGCGTTCCCTTGGGCTGAGAGGCAAAAATTAATGACCTCATGAATCTGAAACTCCCCTGATTTCATCAAAACCAATTTTTTATGTCCCTCTCTAGCAGCTTTGGACATTTCTTTTCACTTGAAATGTCCCTTCTCTCTGGTTCCAGGGAAGCATGACTTTTCCCCCTGTTTATAGCCTGCCCTTTCTTCTTATAGGCTGTTAGCATCACTTTTCTCTATTTGTGTCTATATTTCCATTCTGCATCCTTTTACTATGAAATACTCCTAACTTCTTCAACTTGTGCGAGATATCTGGGGATGACAGAGCAACATATAACTTTTTGGTTTTAAGGCCACCCACAGGCAACCTTGTCCAAGGAATATGAGGACAGCTTTCTAAGAACTGCCCTGCCTTGAGGCATGAGGGCAATAGTGAATGAATTTGAAGTGAGCTAAGAGCTTCATTATGTGAACCTGTTATTTCAAGCAGCTAGGAGGAAGAAGCTGTGCCCTGCCTGAGATGTGAGGGCTGTGTCCTCGCTCAAGGAATGTGAGAGCGACTTTCCCTCTAGTGGATTTTCTGACATCGGATTAGATTGTGATCCCAAGCATCTTGCCCTGGGATGTGAGGCAATGAGCCCTGCCCAAGGAGCGTGAGGAACAGCTTTGCAGAGCTTCCCTGCCTCAGCACATGAGGGCAGTAACCCTGACCAAGGGACTGATGTAATGAGGCTGGAAACCTGAGAAGGCTCAGCTCACTGGGCTGTGTGAAATGGATATAGTTAGTTAAGGCCTTCGTATGTATCATATAACCTATTTTTTAGAAAAGCTCTGATGTATTGCAGGAAAAGGAATCTAAAAGTAATAGCATATTTGCTATTCTGAGAGATTGGAACATGTACAATCAAACTATGAACATTTGAGCTAACCCACTGGCTTTTAGACTCCTTTATTCATGGAGTCTGACAGTTTCCTATAACTCCCTCTGCCTTTAATTAAAACATTACACAATACTACTTTTGAGAAATGTAATCTGAAAGGTCACACCTATATTTACTATCAGCATGAGATACCTGCATTATATCAGAAATCAACCAGGCTAATTTATACACCAATGTCTAATTCAGTGTTTTAGATATGGTCCCTGGGTGTCAAGATACTGCTGAGGGCTTTCTCTTTTTAACACTGTGGCTCTGAGTTTCATGTTACAAATACAAGAACATGAAAGAGACAAAAAATAAACAATTGTAAGCAATTTTCACAGAACTATATAAGGCAAAACTGTATGAAGCAAAGCATAAGCAATTATGAGCAGTGTTCAAAGACATATCCACAGTTGAAGCATAAAAATTTGTTACCTAAATGAGTCCCAACTCAGAGTCTATGAAAGAAAAACAAACTCAGACCTCCATCCAATAATGTCAGTGGATGATCTACAAATGATACAGGGGAATGAAACTCGCCCTGAAGGTACCTGGGACAAGTTTGGGTCCTCTAAAATTGTCTGTTTACTTTACCAAAGGATATTATCCTTGAGGAGCTTGAATAAACTCAGCTAAGGATGAGTGTAGCCCTGTAGAGGGCTGGATTGCAGCTGGTCCAGAAGCTCCACCTTCTAGACTAGAAAGGCAAATAGGGGAAACTTTACATTCAATAATTGTGTGTGAGGCTGTGATTAAGGCTATTTTGCCCTTAGACTCCAAAGATTGGAGAGGAGCAGCCTTAGGCTCCAGGATATGAAAGCCTGGTTCTCTGTAGCTCACATCTACATTTTAAACCTAGACAATGAACATTTCTTAATGCAAATAAAATATGAACATAAGAGATTTTTTCACCATTTTGCTTTTTATAGTATCTTTCTAGTTGTAAGGTAATGTCATAATTGATACTTCCCTCTGAATTCTATTATGGCTCTAGGGAATACTAAATGGCTTTTTCTGCATGTAAGCATCAAGCATCTTCCAGTGTCTAATGATACACTGTAAAGAAGTAAGTGCATTTGACTGTGGGATAAGTTGAAATATAATAGAAAATTTAGGGTGTCCCCATCTTATTTCTCATTGATTCTGCCTCAAAGTGTGCCCTAAATAGAACACTCCAGAGCAGGGGGACGCTCATTTGGAGAGAGGGGAGACAAGATCCAACCAGCCTATCCAGCCTCGAACTGATTGATGCCCAATTTTTATCTCCCAAAACATCTCACAAGTTATACACTTACACTTACTGGATAGCTGGTAGAACAATCGCCTGGAGGGATTTGGCCCCATGCACTGAGCCGAGTCTCCAGACACTTGTATTTTCCATCTAATCACCTAGGTAAACATTAGCAAACAAACAAGATTTAATTTTTTTTTTTTTTTTTTTTTTTGCGGAACCAGGGATTGAACTCAGGCCCTTGTGCTTGCCAGGGAAACACTTATTTCACTGAGCCATCTCCCCAGCCAAGATTTAAATTTTAAAGGTCATAGGTTAAACATATTTATCATCTAGCAATCACATTTTACATGTTAGTAAAAACCACATTACTTGTGGGGACTTGACTAACCTTATCAGATACAAAAGTTACATTTCTTGTTGTATACATCTTGCTTTATCTTGGTGTTAAACATTCAGCAGAAAAGTATAAAAATGAGATATATAAAGTAAAGGCATATTAATATGCTGAGCTGCAGATAACCTACTACTTTTGTGCACTGCTGGACTGTGTTGCATTGTTTTGCTGAATTCACACACCTATAGTATTTAGATGCTAGTGGAATACCCATATCTGACAGGACTAAACAGAAAAAGAGGATGCAAAGGAAGGTCCATTCTGTATCTGTATACACAGTATAGTTAGGGTAGACATACACCTACTTTTGCTTAAATCAATGAGAAGAAAGATTTGTACTAATAGTGTTTGGACAGGATATCCTGTCCTTATCTTGTAATATGGATAACCACTAAGAAGATATCAATATACAAGATATTAACTATTGAAACTATCCTATTAATCAGCTTTGAAACTGCCTCATTGCTATTTGTTTGTCAAAAAATAAAATAATAAAAATAAATAAAAACCACATTACTAAAGGCTGACAAATACCTCTCTCTTACTCTAAGATGTAAGACACAAATGTAAATCGTTCCCCTGCTAGCTGCTGTGGAATGTAAACTAGTGCAGGCTACCTCAGCCTAATTTCTGAAGTAGTGGGTAAGTGGCTCTACTGAAAAGCTTAGGAAGAAGCCCTAGTTTACTAGCAAAGAGAGATAAAAGCACAATAAATAAGTGGAGAACTTTCAGCTGTCAGGAGCCTGTTTCCACTGAGGAAACTTTGGGAGTCTGCCAGAGAATAGCCCTGGCCACGATCCTTCAGGTGTTCTCAGTTTCTGTTGGCCCATATAACCAGGGATCACTCTCCAAAAAGGAATCCAGCTGTTTCTCTGGTTAACATTCCATTAGCTGTAGGCCTCAGTGGGGATTCACCAACAAAATGTTGGGCAACTGCCTTATGATCGTGTACTAGCTGACAGAGCAATCACTGTTTGTCAAAGTCCTATAAGGGATAGTTAAAATCTTGAACAACATTACATAGCTCTGGAGCTGGTGAGATAGCTCAGCAAACTAAGGCGCCTGCTTAGGCAAACTTAGGCAAGTGCAGGAATGGTGGTTCAATCGCCAGCACCACATGCTACACTAACCCCACCTCTAGATTACACCTGTAGTCCCAGCTCTGGGGAGGCTGAAATCAGGAGCATCACCATGAGTCTGAGCTGCATAGTGAGACCCTGTGACAAACAAACACACTAGAAATAAATAAATAAAGATTACCTAGGACTTTATAGTAAAGGCTTTAAAATCTATAACTTATCTATTATGCACCTAAATGATAACTAGGCCTAAGTGAAGAAAGGTTGGAGATCCTTCCTTACACTAAATGTATTTTTGTGTGCTGCTTTTGGAGATAGTTCCTTCTGGTGGTTCTCTCCACTGTGTCTCAGGTTGAGCTTCCTGAAGGAGACATGCCCAGAACAATAAGCCAGGACTTGACTTTTATGTGTGTCCTCCTGGATGGGCATATTCCTTTTATTTCCTCTGATCCAGAGACAGAGTATGGTGCCTTTCTCTAAATGACTTCCATGTCTTCAGTGTTAACAAACATTCATTTTCTAAGGCCTTCACTTAGTTGGTACAGTCTAGAGTTTTCCCAGTTTTACATACCTCTTAAAAGGAAAGTTCACAGAGGTGGGAAAATTGGGAGTAAGGTCAAAGAAAGGAAACTGCAATAGAGCAGGCCTGACATTTCTTCCAGCATGTAGAGGGGGGTCAGAGCAACTCTGTCCAGTGAAACCTGTCCTCTAAGTCTTTAAGAATGATCACTGATTTAATGTCACTTAGTTGGTGAAAGGAGTCTCATGTTTTATAAACAAGCATGTATATTCTCTAAGTCTGGGCTAGATTTAAAAGTGCCATTTTACAGAAGTTTATATGAAGTCCACTAAGCAGCATTCTAGTGTTAACTCTCTAGAGCTATTGTCTAAAGTAAGCAAGGAATACCAGCACACTTAGCAACTAGTTCAAATGCAACATATACAAGAATAAAACAGTCATAACTTGTCTCATTAAATCAATATCATAACCTTATAACATCCCCATGTTTTAACTTAGATTTAGCAGCATTTTGACCAACATTTTAACACAACCATATAAGAGACAAAGAATAAGCAATTGTAAGCAATTTTAACAGAACTATATGAGACAAAACTGTATGAAGCAAAGCATAAATAATTATGAGCAGTGCACAAAGACATAGCCACAGTTGAAGCATAAAAATTTGTTACTTAAATGAGTCCCAACCAGAGTCTATGAAAGAAAAGCAAACTCAGACCTCCATCCAATAATCTCAGTGGATGATCTACAAATGATACAGGGGAATGAAACTCCCAACCTGAAAGTACCTGGGATGAGTTTGGGTCCTCTAAAATTGAAGAATGAATTTTAGGAAAAAATCAAGGCTAAGAGAAGAATATATTTATTGATGAAAGAAAAGCTTCTGCCCAAGAGAGGGACAGAAGGGGGATCAAGCAGGTTGCCCCTGGCTGTTATATTTTGAAACAGGATTTCACTAAGTCACCCAGCCTGGCCTTGAATTTATAGTTGTCCTACCTCAGTCTTCCAGAGTACTAAGATTATGATTGTGGAGAGAGGCAGGGAGAAAGGGAAGGGGAAAAGGATTTTTTAAAAAGAGAGTTAAGGATAAGGTGGAAATGCAGCTTTTGCAAACAGGAGGGGAAATAAATATCAGAGAGAGTAAAGAAGGATTGAATAAAAAAAAAAAAGGATTGAAGGAGAAGGGGACAAAAATAACTAAAATATATTATGTATGTGTGCAAACTCACCATGACAAATTTAATAATTATGTACTGAAAACATGAATTAACAAAGACAAAATTTTAAAATAAAAACTTAAAAACTACATTATGACTTTTGAAAACCAGATACATTATATGGGACAGCAGATTCTAAGGATAAAAAATTTCTTGGACATACCATTATTTTTGCTAAATCTTTACTATGTGTGCCAATAGTCAGGAGTTGGGTTGAGATTGGAGTAAATTGGTCCTGAGTGCTCCCCAGGCTTCAAATTTCTACTGTAGAGATACTTCACTTTAGAGGGGCAGCTAGGGTGAACATAGTTCTATTCTCTGGCTTCATGTATTGCCCCCTCACTCCTCTCTACTCTGTTTCCTGAAGAATTCCAGTTGTATTCTACTGATATTACTATTATTATTAATTATCATTATCATGATTATTTTCTGTGTATTAGGGAAGGGTCTACGAGTTGTTCAGAGTCTCACAGCTAGATCGGACTTGTAGTGATTCTCCTGTTTACAGCCTCCCAAGTGCTGGGATTTCAGGTACGTGACACCATGCCCAGTCTCAATTGCCATCTCAGTGCACCCCAAGGGCAGGCTGGCACCACAGGACTGGGGATCGAACCCTGGCCCCTGCACCTGCTTGCTGGTGGTTTAATCCACTGAGCCATTTGGCCAGCCCTTCTGTAGGTATTTCTTGAGAGCATTTGGTGGAGTTCATGGAGGAAAAGAAAGAAAAATGTACAAACCATTTTATTCGTGCGGCCCTCAGGGACTTCACATTCTTAGCTGGTCTATACTTAGTCCTTAGCAATTCACTAAATATTTTATTTGAGTAACAGTTTTATATTTATCTGCTTCTATGACATCTAGTGGTTTGTACACCAGATTTTTTTTAAAAAAAGGTGTGTCATTTTGATTGCCTGTGACTTCCAAGCTTTCAGTTTAGTTGTTCACATTGCATCACGATTGTCTGATAAATTTGAGAAGCCACTAATTTGCATATTCTATTTTTTCTGTGATTGTAATGATGTAAGCAATATGCTTTCTAACCCTACAAGTCTCCAATTTAAAAATTGAGAGCTATACATTCTTTTTTTATTTTCTTTGAATTTTAGTCCTGGGCCTACAGGGTCTCACTGCATACATCGGACTCGCAGTGATCCTCCTGTGTTCAGCCTTCCAAGAGCTGGGATCACAAGTTTGTGTCACCACGTCCAGTCTCAATTGCTGCACCCCAGGGTTGGGACCAGCAGAGCATGCTGGGGATAGAATCCCTGCTACTGTGTCTGCCTAAGCAAACTCTTTAATTCCCTGAGCTATTTGGCACACATACATTCTTGAAAACTATTTAGTTAATTTCTAATAATGTTAAATACAATTATTCTGACTCAATGATTCCACTCTGAGAATATTTTCAAAATGAATGAAGACTTCACACACACACTTGCTTGAGAATTCATAATAGCCCAAATACTGTGGCTATCAAAATAACAGTTAAGGAATAGTAGTATACCACCCAGTGAAAAATAGTTATTTTAAAAATGAATTACTAAAATATCAATACTTGACAAATGATAAAATGTTGGATGAAAGAAGCCAGACACACACAAAAACATGTGGTTCCTTTTAAGTGAAATTCCAAATTAAGGGCCCGGGAAGATGGCTCAGTGGAATAAGTTCTTCCTTGGCAAGTGCAAGGGCCTGAGTTCAATCCCCAATTCTGCCACAACAACAACAACAACAAAATCCAAATTAGGTGAAATAAACTGTGGTGATCAAGTAACAATCATGCTTAGTTCTGGGGCTTAGACATGGCATGAAAGATATATACAGACAATCCCTGGGCTTGGGGAGATAGCTCAGTAGAATAAACATTTGCCTGGCAAGCACATGGTCCTGAGTTCAATCCCTGGTACTACAAAAAAAGACAATTCTTAGAGTGATGAAAATGTTTGTCTATATTTTGCATATGTATTTAAAATTTATCAGTTTGTATGCTCAATATTTGTGCATTATACTAATGCAAATTATACTTCAATTTTTGAAAAAGAAGATGAAAGAGATCAATGCAGGAGACTTCTTAAAAAATATATTTATTTGATACAGTGTCTTGCTATGTAGTTCCAACTTACAGTCATCATCCTGTCTTAGCCTCTCCAGCACTGAGATTACAGGCATATGCTGTCGTACCCAGTTTCAGTGGCCAGCATGGAGCATCTGGGTCTTGGGGATGGGGGGCATGGTATGTGGTACCCGTGACCAAACTTATATTCTTGCACTTGTCAGGCGATGCTTAGACCACTGAGCTAGCTCCCCAGCCCCAGGAAGCACTTTTCAATGTAATTTTCACCTCAGCATTGGCTGGAACAAGTCCTACATAGTTTTTAGACCACGAAGACTGAAGTATTTTGCACATCTCCACTACAATAGTAGTTCTATCACACTTATAAGTGATATCAAGTTATTGCCTGGTAGTGATCTAAGAGGGCTGAAGGTGACTGGTGAGCACATGAGATCTGTGCCCACAGATGAAAGTTGTGCTCTTAATGGATATGTGTGTGTGTATGTGTGTGCGTGTGCGTGTGCGTGTGTGTGCTGTAAGGAACCATGTTTGAGAACAATGCTACATAGGTAATGATATAACAAGTTGGCACTCTAGGCAACATTAATAGTAGAAATCAGAAATAAAATAGCA
>PVKA01050927.1:0-12464 GCA_004027165.1 Ctenomys sociabilis
TTATTTATTGATGACCTTTATCAGGATTGGTTGAGGGCCATCTGGGAGAACAAGATTTGGGGAAGTTTGAACCAGTTAGATGGCCAAAACAGGATGCACATAACTCTGTGGTCGGCCATTTTCTGGAACCCAGGATGTTGTGGTCGGCCATTTTCTGGAACACAGGATGTACATAACACTGTGGTCGGCCACTTCTTGGCATTCGGGGGAGTTGGGAGGGGTACTTTTTGGAACGGGGGAAGTTGGGAGGGGTTGGCGCATACAGAACAGGAACATGGCGAGGTTAGGAGGGCAACAAAATGGAGTCAACCCTGCCAGGGCACAACAATTTTTATCCTGACAAAATTGTCTCCACCTCGTGGCCTCTTTGCAGGGTACAACACCAGTAAGTGAGATCTGCTTTAGGCTGTAAACACTGCACACAGATTTCACAGATTTTTTAGTCCACCAGTGCAGAACAGAAATGTCTTTGCTGAGGTGTGCTGGTTTAGAGGAGCTCAAAGAGAAGGGGGATTTGGGGGAGAGGAAATGTGAGTAAATGAGCACTTTTGTAAAGGTGTGATAGAAAGTGCTTGTTGAGGTTGATCTTTGCCTAATATATGAATAGAACACTTATGCTCAAATTTGTGCTAATTCTTATTGGTGTTAAATGGAAGAATGTCTAAGATTCATGGAAGCGAGCAAAATATTTCCAAGTCAGCATGCCTCAACAGTCCTATCTTTTTAAAATTCAAATGCCACAAGAGGAAATTCTCTGATATTTTACTATTGTCAGGTTTCTGGCAAATAATGTACAATGATTAAAATGAAGAGATACAGGAAAGACATATTTCTTTCTGCTTCTTCAGAGAAACGCTGCGAAGGAACTCAAGGATTTGCTAGAAATTATGTGTAATGCATTTATGCTTCCAAAAGCTTTATTTTTTGATTATTTTCATGTTGATTAATTTAGAATTTTGGATAATTGAGTCCCTCCCCCTGCTATCACTGAGGATTTAACTGGCAGGGGGGAGGGGTGTCTCTACCCTTAGCTACATCCCCAGCCCTTTTTGATTTTAAAAGACAAGATCTCGGTAAGAAGCCCAGGGTAGCCTTGAATTTGCTATCCTCCTGCATTAGCCTCCAGAGTAGCTGGGGTTGTAGTTATGGGTAACCTTGCCCAGCAAAGGTGTTTTCTTCAGAATGTTACTTTTCATCCTTATTTTGCATTTGGTTCTTCCTCATAAAGGAAAAAAATCCAAATAGACAATAAAAATGCCAGTCCTCAATGATCTGTTCTTTTATGCTTTTGCTTTTTTAGTATTATTATTGTTAAAACTCAAGGACTAACAATAATCCTCTTGTGCTTTTGGATTCGTTTCGGTATGAGATCCAGGGCTTGCCTTTTGTTCTCAGCATTATGTTTGATTCCTGTGCTCTTTCTCTTAAGGAAAATGTCTGTTGGAAAAGTGCAGTTTGTTCTGAACCGACATTTGCAGTGCTGCAGTCTGAGCTCCCTCCTCGTCTGGGGACACAGCACGGAATTTCGGCCCCCGGAGGGACTTTCTATTGGACCGAGCTCCACAGACTCCGGCTCTCACGTCCTCACGTCTAAGGTCCCCAGGCCGGGAGGCCGGGCCGCCCGCCCCTTGGAAACCAGAGCGGATGCTCCCGAGATCAGGCCTCAGTGTCCGCGTAGCAGCCTCGGCTGCAGACTCGAGCATCCCCTCGCGATCAGGTTCCGGAGGCCCCAAGCCTGGCCATGCCTGGGAGAGCCTTCCCAATTTCTCGACCTGGAGGCCCGGGGAGGGCTGTGTTCCTGGGCCCGGAGGCGCCGCTACGCTGAGGGTTTGATTTGCAGCGCTGGGTGGAAAAGCTGGGGCAGCCAACGCTGGGGTGCAGCCGCTGGGTTCTGCTGGGCCGAGCCGGCCTCGGCTGGGTGGGCAGGCGCAGACCCGGGAGCGGAGCGGAGCTCGGCCCCGGCTTCTCGGCCCCCCGGGGCAGAGAGAAGATCGCGCTCCCTCCCCGCGCGCCGGACGGCGGCTGGCGGGGCTTCTCTGGCCTGGGGTGGGTAGGCACAGCCCAGCCTCCGCGCTGGCGATCGCTGCGGCCCGGCGCGGACCTGGGCTCCGCGGCGCCCGTTATCTGTGGGCAGAAAGCAGCTCCCTTCCAGTCCCCAGACCTTGCTGTTTCAAGGATGACAGAAAGAGTCCACCAGCTCGTTTAGCCCAGGAAGCCAGGGGCACAGGCAGAGAGGCAAAGCAGACGCGAGAGGCCCGGAAACAGGCGCAGCTGTCTCCTCCCTCCAAGGCCTATTTTTATAGATCTCAGGGGTGGGGCAGTGGTCTGCATCTGACTCCCGCTTACACAATACTCTACTGTAAAATCGCATCTCTTGGAAGTGAAGGCCCAAGCTGATAGCAAATCGTGTCTCTGAGGAGTGGTGCTGGGTACTCGGTGAGCAGGCACCAATTTACCCAGAGACCCTTGGCCGGGACCTTATTCTTGTTTTATGGATCAGGCCTCTGATTCTCCCCAGTAGCTTGTCAGTAAGCAGTTGTGCTTGTGTGCGCGTGGTGAGGGTACAGCATGTATGGTCTCAGTTCAGGCTGGCCTTGAGCTCACTTTCTAGCCCAGGCTGGTCTTGAACTCCCAATGATTTTCTTGCCTCAGTCTCCCAAGTGCTGGGATTACAGGTATGCACCACCAAGCCCAGTTTAAACTGATGGTTTGATGAAGCACAAACATAATTAGGCAGTGTCAAGTATACTTGGTGATACACTATTTTCATGAATAACAATGTTTCTGAATTCCCAAGATCAGTCTGACAAAGGATACCATTTCCCATCCTCCATAAAACCTGGATTTCAAGAAATCTGTTGGCCATCTAGTCCAACTAGCTAACACCTTAGATTACTTTGATGTTCTAAGCTGAATCTACATTTTCATTAAAAATCACTTGTATGTATTGCCATTGCAGGTTATTTTCCCACAGAACTATTTCCTCAAGGCAGTGGCAGTTTTTATACATCTCTAATTCTCTCAATACTTTCTGAGAATACTAGTATTCAACATGTGAATCTTAGTGAAATCACTCTCAGTTCCTGGAGGCTCTATACATTCCCACTACAGACAAAGGAAAAGGATTGGAGGAACAGGGAGTCAGGTTTCATGGACACCTGATAAACGTGAAAGACAAGGCCGCCTGTGCCGACAGACATTTATCACACAGTAAAGTGTTCAGAAGCGATTTGCTAATCAAGTCTCCTTAGGGTAGGCTTACCATAAGGTAGTATGAGAGCTGGTTGTCAAAATGACCTGTAGTCTCAGCGAACTGATTAACTGATTGACTGACAGACACAGGGATCCAGCTCAGGGGCTCACACATTCACACCCTCCACCACTAAGCTGCATACACAGCCCTCTCATCCATCCACTCACCCACCTTGCCAGGGTGATTCTTTTAAACATCACCATTCAGGTTTGTCTTTCTTTGGATATATTCCTTTCTATCCCTCATTGCTTCTTTCTTCTATAGATTGGGTTTAATGTAAGCCATTACATATAAAGTTAAAAAATAGCTTTGTTGTAGGGCATCATGGCCCAAGCATGTACTCTGAAGGCTGAGGCATGAGGCTTGTGAGTTCGAGGCCAGCCTGGGTTACATAGTGAGGGAGTTAAAAACCAGCCTGAACTATATATAGAGCAAGACTGGGTCTCAAATAACAAACAAAAAACAATTTTGTTAACCTTTAACAAACCTGTATGACCTTGAAGTTACTGATGTATTTAGTTAATTTTGCATTTCTTTTTATGTTTTTTACCTTAATTGTAAGATAACATAAATCTTTTGGGAAGGATATATAAACTACTTAGGGCTAGGGAACTGGCTCAGTGGCATAGGTGACTTTCTGTTAAGCACAAGGTTCTGAGTTCAATCCCCAGAGCTGCAAATAACTAAATAAATAAATTTAGAAAAAAAAAAAAAAAAAAAAAAACTACTCAGGAAAGCAAGCAGTAAATATTTGAAAAACATACAGCTTCTTGGTACCCTGGCAGCTTAGTTGGGCAGGGAGGGCTTTGTTACTTTTCTAGCTCTGAAACTATGGTATCCTTTCTTTTTAGCCTTCAATGTATTCTCCAATCTCTTTCGTAAGTAAACATTTGAACATTCTATTTTGTTAATATGTAAAACTGAGGGACCTAAGGTTAGCTCAGTGATATGAGTGCTTGCCTGGCAAGTGCAAGGTCCTCAGTTTGATCTCTGTACCATAAAAAAGAAAACATAATAAAACTGATACTATTTTTCTTAAGGGGTCAATCCTGGCTGCCCACCCTACATAATCCTGTATTTAAAAACCAACCACTGATAAGTTACAAAATTGTGGAAACATATTATATAGAACAGTTTTCATTGAAGGTAGAATGCCCTAACGAGTATACTGCTCCAACAAGAATTCTTCTTTAGGTGTTAGTGCTAGAAAAATATATGTCAGAACACAGTAGTAAAAAGACTGCTTAGCTCACCTGTACCATTGTTTCTGAAGTTCTGTAGACCCGTTGTATGAAAGACAGGCCTCTTGTCTCATACTTTAATATTAACAAAATAGTAGCTTTTTTAAATGAACTCTAGGTTAAGTATTTGGATTTCTGTTCTACTTCATCTACTCTTTTAATGCCAAATATCCACTCATTACAACTTATAATACGGTTCAGAATGCCGTCTCGATTTGTAGTACAAGGTGGGAAATGCTTTTTTTTTTTTTTTTTTTTTTTTAATTTTAGTCAAGTGTCTACAGGATGTTCGGGGTCTCACTACCAGATCAGACTTGTAGTGATCCACCTGTTCACAGGCTCCCAAGAGCTGGAAGGGACAGTCTCAATTGCAGGCTCAGCACGCCCCGGGGGCGGGGCCGGCATGGCAGCACCGGATGGAACAAGGTCCCCGAGCCTGCTTGAAGGATCTTTAATCCGCTGAGCTATGCGCATTAAGCCGCTGAGCTATTTGGCCCTATTGAGCCATCTCCCTGGCCCCTCCAGTAACATTTCTTAATGGAGTCCTTATTGCTGTTTTTTCTTTGACCTACTTTCAGGAGCTTTCCTATACAGTATGAGCTGCTTTGGGTGAGATTAGTTGGTTATCTCTAGAAATATTTTTGTGGTTTAAAAATCACCTGGTCCAATGTTCACAATATCATAGTTGGTCTGAATTCCCTTTATTTTTAAATTTTTTTAAACTATGCTTTTTATGAGTTAGTTCCGTTTTCCAGACTAAAGATTAAACCTCACTCTGCTCTGACCCAATTGCTATTTTTCTTTGTTGCCTCCACCCCCCCTCCCCCCCCAGAGAATGTGTTTCCAGGGGAGAGGCGTTCTTGGAGCTGCAGACGAGAGTCAAGTGGGACGGGATCTGGCGCCTGCCTTCCTGGATTCCTCCTCTCCAGCCGGGTGAGAGAAGTCGGGGCATCCTGACAGCTCAGTGCGGCTCAGCTCTCCCGCTCGCGGTCCATGGGTGGCATTCACCTTCACTGCTGGGTCGTGGCCCGCCGCCAGGGCGAGGACTGCTCCCGGCCACCGCGAGCGCTCCCGCCGCCGCCCTCTTGGGGACTGGGGGCTCCCGACCGCGGAAAACCGGGGGCCGGGGGCTGGAGAGCGCCTCGCAGGGCCCCGGACGCTGGCCGCGGCCGCCACTCCCCAGGCTCCGCCGGGCGCCGCGCCCACGTGACCGCGAGCGGACTCCGCGGTCCGCCCCTCGCGGTCTCCCGGCCACTTCCCGCTCCGGGGTAAGTGCCCGCGGATCTCCGCGGCCCCGCCTGCCCCGGCCCCGCGCTCGGCTCCCGCGGGCTCCCTCGCGCCGCGCCCCCCACCCGCGGCCCACCGGACCCTTTGTACGTGCGCGGCGGCGTGCGAGCGCGCCCGGCACGTGACCCCGCCGAACGTGGCATTGTGTTATCACGTGACCCAGGTGCGTACGCGACGGAGCGGGGTGTGAAGATGGCGGACGAGGAGGCCGAGCAGGAGAGGCCGAGCCGCGGCGGCGGCGGCTGCGTGGCGGAGCTGCAGCGCCTGGGCGAGCGGCTCCAGGAGCTGGAGCGACAGCTGCGCGACAGCCAGGGGCCTGCCGTGGAGGCGGCCGCCGAGTACTGTCAGCAGCTGTGCCAGGTGAGGGGGGCTCGGCGGTCCCCTCCCCCTTTCCCAGCTCCGGGGGGACGAGGGCGAGGGGGCGGCCGGGCTGCGGGGGTCGTTGCCTCGGCTTGGTCGGCGCCGCCGCCCGGACGGGAGCGCGGACGATGCGGAAGGCGCCTTTGTGTGGCCTCCGCCGCCGCCACCGTGGTGGCGGTGCTCGTCTGCAGCCTGGGCTGGGGGAAGGGAGTTGTGGTCAGGGCGGAACGGCCCCCTCTCTTCCCCTCCCCGGGCCCGGACTGCGTGGTCCCCACGACTGGGATGCGCACCGCGGGGCGCGGGGCGGGCGGGGGCAGCGCGGCGCCCTAGTCCTGTGGCTCCCCGCGCGGCGCCCAACGGACCGCGGCGCTCCGCTCGCTCCTGCGCTTCCCACTCCCGCGGCCTCCGCCCCCATGGGCTAGAGTCCTCGCCTTTGCACGCTTTCGTCCGTCCCGCCCTCGGCCCGGTCCTCGCTGTCTCCGGGCCTTTGTTGTTCGAGTTTCGCCTAGTGACTGAAGGGGTCTTTGTTGGTGTACCACCACGGGACAGTCCCCGCCGACCCCTTCTAGCCGGGCGAGGCGCTCGGGAAGGGGTGGAGGCAGACCTTGCCTGCACCTTCCTTGGCTTGCGTGGTGCACTGCCTCCATCACAAAGGTTGCTCTCCTTGGTGGAGACCTGTCTGCATCTATCCCAGACGCGGCCGTCTGTGGGACTTTTCCATAGTCTGTCTCTTACTTGCTTTTTTTTTCAGAAGTGCAGTGCTTCCCCCTTTCACCTCCACCTCACCCCGCATTTCTGGAGTCTCTTCTGTTGGGCCTCTCGGTGAAGGTAGAGGACTGAGGTTGGTGTAGATCTATGCTTTTGTCAGCTGCAGACTCTCCCTTTCTTGCCCAAGGACACTGTTTACCAGTATCTGCTGTCTAACCGGGTTTTAGAATGTTGGTAACACTGTGGCCCATAACAAAGATCACCGTTTGCATCTGCATTTGAACTTGACCCCTAGTTAGGTTGGAAATTCTAAGGGGCTGTTTCTGGCTTGGTGGAGGTTTTAGGTTGGCTAAGAAGTTAACTTTTGAGTGTGCCATCATGGAGAATTTGTTTTGAAAATACTGAACTGTAGGTCTAACATTGCAGAGTAGATTGCAATTTTCTTCAGATTCTGAAATCTTTTTCTAAAGATTGGAGAGTACTTGATCATATACAAAAGGATTCCATTGCTGTGTGCACTTTATTGTCACGAGTTATTTGATGCTTAGTTATTTTAACGGGAGCTATATGAGAGCAAGTGGTAAATTATCTAGCGTGTTTGCGATCAGAAAGTTGCCTGCTTTGGGTAACAGGTCTTCCAAAGCAGAGATGCTTTCATTCCTTTGAAAATATAAACAATTTCAGTAAAATAATTACAGTAGGAAATCTTTGATTTAGAACTAGTGTATTTGACTACCTTTGTTTGAAGATACCCACCCTTCAGTAGTGTCTGTTGATGATCTGAAAATAATTGCTGTAAATACTCATGGTAAATTTAAACAGAATTGGTAGTTCTAGTAAAATGTGGTAACATGCAAGCTGGACTTCTTTGAAAGGGGTGTGGCATCATGATTATAAGTAAATCAAATGGCATTTGGGGATGGGGCAGGAACTGAGACTCGAACTCAGGACCTCAGGCTTGCCAGGGATGTGCTGTGCTGTTGAGCTATACCCCCAGCCCTGAAAGTAATTTTAAGTGTTAGTTTTATTAAGTGGTCAATCTTATGCCACGTATATTGTTGTTATTGACTGGTACAAACAGTAACAAATGCTGAATACAGTTCAGAAATTGTAAAACTATTTCATGCACTTTAATCCCACAATAATTTGAATGCGTATAGGAATGACTGCTATTTTGATAGGGTGTATTCTACAACACAATCCAGATCTTTTAAAAGCAATTCATTTTAGTGATCCTATCAAGTAGGAGGTGACTTGAAAGATTTCTTTGTAATTGTTTCATAGCTGTTACTATGTTGCAATGTGATCTGAAGCTAAGCAAAGCATTAGCAGTAGCACAATTTATTAGAATAACCTTTCTGTCCTGTTGCAGATAGTAGGAAGTAGAATTGTGGCTTACTTTCGAGTCTTGAGATTATTATTTATCCTTTTCTACATTTTGCCTTTAAAATTGGGATATTCACATGCTTCAGGAAGGCAGAAATGAATGGACTTAGAATGGCTTTCAGAGTCGGTAGTCTTAACAGTGTTTCAATTCTCCTTGTTACATTTTTAAAAATTAGTTCTTTTTCTTTTTAAAATTGACACAAAATAATAGTAGTATGAAGTACAATGTGCTAGTCAGTTTATATACACAGTAATGAGCAGTGTGCAGGGGAACTGAGTATCCATTGCCTCAAAGAAGGAATTTCAGTTGGTCTTTGGTGACACCATCTGGAATCCTCTTGTCCAGCTATTTGACACTTATAAACTTTGTCACCTACTATGTGCTCAAACATCTTACTCTTTCTGATTGAAATTCTAGTTAATGAACTTCGTACCATTAACTAATATCCTCCCATCCCACTTCTCCCCCAGGCTTTGGTAACTGTGATTTTTTAAAGATACTACATGAATGGATCATGTAGTGTATCTTTACACCTGGTTTATTACACAGAACAGTTTCTTCCAGTTTGGGCTGTGCTGTTGCAGATGGTAGAATGTCATCTTCAGCCTTTTTTATGGCTAAATAGTATTCCATTATATATATATATATATATATATATATATATATATATATATATATATATATATATATATCCGGTTTTCTTTATCCTTTCATTGACTGATGGTACTTAGATTGATGTGAATATTGCTGCACTAAATAATGGAAATACAGCTTTGCAGAGATTGGATATATACTCAATAGTGGAGTTGCTGGGTCATGTGGTAGTCCTAGTTTGTGTGTGTTTTTGGCAACAGCCATTAATTGGAGTCTTTGTTTCATTTCTTTTTGGTGTTGGGGATTGAGCCAAGGCCTTGAAAATGTTAAGCACATGCCCTGGCACTGAGCTGTTCCATCCGTTAGTTCCTTTTTTGTGGTTTTGATTTGTTTTTCCTTGATGACTAATGAAACTCGGTTTTTTTTCATATACCTGTTGGCCATTTGTATGTCTTCTGAGAAGAAATTCGTCAGTCTTTTGCTTATTTTAATTTATTTTTTTATTTTTTGCTTATTTTTAATCAGCTCCTTATGCATTCTAGACTAACTCCTTGTTAAACCCATAGTTAGTAAATATTTTCTCACTGGATTGTCACTTTACCGTGTACTTTGTTGTTATGCCTGGAGATTTAGTTTGATAAAATTGTTTGTCTAATTTTACTATTGTTACCCATGCTTTTAACGTCATATCCAAAAATGTCTTGTCCAATAGAAGGGTCATGCTTGGAAAGCCTGTCATTCTGGTCTTCTAAATACGTACTTCTTGTCATGACATACAAACTATTACTATACTGTCTTTCAAATAAATTTTTTAAAGGTAATAAATGAAAAGTAAGACCAAAAAAGTCACAAGACAGTCCTACTACAATGCTATATATGGATACATTTCTAAATATTTATGTAAATACATATGTGTTAATTCCTTTTTTAAAATTTTTTCTTCATATTCTGTAAGAACTTAGACTTTAATATCTCAATAGTTTATAAAAAAATACCTGTTCCATGTTATGCCTATGATGTCTGATATTTAGACAAATAGTGGTGGTAAACTGAACTGCATATGTTGCAGGGCAATAATAAGCTTCTCTTCTGGAGGGTTAACAACCTAAGTTTGCAGTTCAAAAATTAGAGAAAAGGAAGGGCTGCAAGGTCAGCCAACATTTTGGCCCCAGCCTTTCAAGGTCAGTGAAGACTCAGGACATAGGAGAACATGTACTGTAATGTCATGGAACTCAGTTGTGCCTAAATTTTCTAATCAAGGAGATTATGGAGCCACAGAGGAATGCAATCGATGATGTGTATTGTGCCTAAGGATAGTCACATGGAGAGAAAACATTCTCTCAGGCTTTCACAGAGAGCAAATTGGTCAAGCAATGGCCATGACTCATCCACTTGGCTGAAATTGACAAAGGATCTACAAGTGTGGTACAGGGTTACCCTGAGGGTACCTGACTGACCTTATCTCATATGAAAGTTACATTTCTTGTTATATAGGTCTTGCTTGATCTTGGTCTTACATCCAGCAGAAAAGTATAAAAGGAGGCATATAAAGTAAAAAACCATATTAATATACTGAGCTGTGCATGGCTCAAGTCAACAACTTCTGTGGATAACCCACTACTATTGTGGACTGTTAAACTGCGTTCGATTGTTTTGCTGAATTCATGCACCTATAGTATTTAGATGCCAGTGGAATACCCGTTTCTTATAGGACTAAACAAAAAAAGAGGCTACAAAGGAAGGACCATTTTGTATTTATATATACAGAATAGTCAGGATAGATATACAGCTACTTTTACTTAACTCAGTGAGAAGATTTGTACTAATAGTGTTTGGGCAGGATATCCTGTTTGCTTCTTGTTTTATGGATAGCCACTGAGAAGATAACAATGTAAAATGTATTGATTAAAAAATAACTAAATTATATAATAAAAAGACAAAATTGTCTTGTCCAATTCAATGTTATTTACCATTTTGTTTGTTTTTTCTAGTGGTTATATAATTCCAAGTTTCATATCATTTTGTGTCATTCTGCAGATAGTGAACACCAGGGATCCAGTCTTAATGTTGATTGTCCAGGTTTCCTTGTGCCATTTATTAAGAGATTATCTGTTTCCCAGTGGATGTTTTTGGCACCTTTATGGAAGACCATGTGGCCACAGATAACTGGATTAGGAATGAATTCATTCATTTTATGAATGTTTAACTCAGCAAAGGATGAGCTGCAGAATATAATGAAACCCACATAAATTGAAGTTGCCTATGATCATTACAGATTTTTCTCTTTTTTAATGATGCAAGGTAGTAGCAATTCTTGAGCTTAAGAAGTAGACTAGAAATGAACAACATTAAATTTTCTTTTTCTTATTTTAAATTGAGTTGCTTCTTGGTAAAAGTCCTACATTTGCTTAAACATAAACAAAGTTTAAGTAGGAAGTAGAAAAGTGAAGAGTAATTATAGGAGGAACCTATGAGAATGAGTGTTACAAGTCTTAAAAATTGATTTAATATAGGTAATGTATTAACTTTTAATAACTTTAAATAAATTGACTTAGAGTGAAAGCATGGAATATTTGGAAATAATTTCTTGTTTCAAAATTGTTACTATATTTGCGGTATGCCTACAACATATGGACCAAGGTCCCTGGCTTGAAGGAGCCTATAGTCTGGAAGAAAGTAGACAATTATAGTAAAATGTGATTTATATTTTTTTTGTTAAATGACTGTAGTACAGTGGAAGGTTCCATTTGGGAATTAAAAACATTCAAACAGGAGTTTTTTTAAGAATTTTAAAATAATCATTCATAGAAAAAGCCATTATAGTTCAAGAGTGATTTGTTAGGATATTATATTTGCTGATATATATTTATACACAATAAGCATTATGTATTGCGCTAAATCACTTGATTGTGACCATTACTGTCATTTATCCCCAGGTAGCCAGCTTCTGTTTATGTTACCTATTTTGTAGTTCTGAGGAATCAAAACCAGGATATCAAGCATGTTAGACAATTCATCACAATACTAATGTAGTCAAACTTTTTTTTAAATGCTTATTTTCCTTTACAATAAATCAATTAACTTTTCCAAAAAAAAAGTTAGGCAGATGATATCAGTGAGTTACACCACCAGTCCAAAACCTGTTTTAAGTGTAATTCCAGAAGTATTTGTGTGTAATGAAAAATATGCATAGCTTTTTTTTTTTTTTTTTTTTTTGTCTTTTGAGACTGATCTCACAGTGTGGCTCAGGCTGCCTTGAACTCACTATGTAGTCCAGGCTGGCAGTCCTCCTGCCTTAGTCTTGAGGACTGGGATTTGACCATCGTACCTGGCCATATGACTTCTTGTATATTAGTAATCTCTTAGTTCATATAACCAGTACTCATTAACAGGGTATCCAATTCTCTCAGAGCATTTGGAAATAGGTAGAATCAGTTTTTTTTTTTTTTTTTTTTTTTTTTGTCTTTTTGAGACAGGGTCTCATTATGCAGTTCAGGCTGGCCTTAAACTCACTTTGTAGCTCAGGCTGGTCTCGAACTCACAACAATCCTCCTGCCTCAGCCTCCCAAGTGCTGGGATTACAGTTTTTTGGTCATAGCAATAACTGAATATGCTTTCATTCAGTTCCTACAAG
>PVKA01050928.1:0-12459 GCA_004027165.1 Ctenomys sociabilis
AGCATAATTCAAAATGCATGAGAAGTTGCAGTATGCTCCTGGATGAACAATAAAGAGCTTTCAAAGTGATAGTTATGCAGGTCTATATAAAATATATTAGATGAACCCTTATTTAAAAGGTCATTGAAGATTTCTATGAAACAGAAACAGTACCAGTCTATGTTGGGTTATTCACGTACTTTTTTTCATATATATGTGTGTGTATGTGTGTATAAAAGACAGGAAATAAATAATATAAAGTCAACAGAAATTAGAATTATACTTTTTAAAGTTTCTAATACGAGGAGAAGATATATGATGTCTTTTAGATAAATTGTAATTCAAAGATATAGTATAAATCTTAAAACAAAAATTAAAATTAAGCAATATTCAGAAAATTAAATACTAATTAATTAAAAATTAAATGTCTCAAAACATTTGACCTAAGAAAAAGTTTTCATGATAGTAAAGAAATACTAAGAGTAAAACATAAGATAAATGCTGGAATGATGAATAAATGACCATTACTTCTGACAGTTTGGGGAAAGGGTATCACACAAAGGTCTAGTGTGTTGTGGACATGGATAATGACCATGACAGTTACTGGTGGCCAGATGTCACTTGTGGGACTGAGCTACAGCTATTTCCTTGAAATCCACCCTGTAGTCCCATACGGAATCTTGACCCAAAGGGGCAAGAGAAGTCCATTTGTAGAGTGTACTGATGGAAATATTTTGCTGCTGTACACAAAAGAATAACTGAAAGACTACTATTGTATACCTCTTATTCTCCTGTGTTTGTTTGCCCTATTTGGTGGGTTCTTTCCATTCTCGTTCATGGGGTTGTGATCATTTTGCTCCCTCTCTAGAACATCATTTAGTAGTCTGTGTAGGCTTGGCTTTGTCATCATGAAATTGTTTAGTTGTTCTTTGTCATGGAAGTATTTTACTTCTCCATTATACTTGAAAGAGAGTTTTGCAGGGTATATCAGTCTGGTTGGAATTTGTTTTCTTGCAAGATGTGAAGTACTTGGTTCCATGCTCTTCTTGATTTGATGGTTTGTGAAGAGAAATCTTCCATTGTTCAGATGGGTTTTCCTTTAAATGTGATCTGTTTCTTTTCTTTAGTGGCTTTTAGTATACTGTTCCTGTGTTGAATCTCTGAGATCTTGATTATTACATTTAAGTGGGTTGAGGTTATTTGGAGTTGTATATGCTTCGGTTACCTGAATGTCAGATTGTTGCCCCATATTTGGGAAGTGTTTTGCTTTTACTTCTGCCCATATTCTTTTTATATCATTTGTATTGACTCCTTCCTTCTCACTGATGCCTATTAGTCTCATATTGTTCATCTTTGCATCATCTTGCAGGTGTTGAATTATTCTTTCTTGCATCCTAATTGTTTTTAAGAGATCTTTGCTTACTTTTTTCAGTAGCTGCAATGGTGTCTTTGAGGTCAGAAAGTCTATTTTCATGTTCACTTAAATGGATTTGCCACCTTGTGATTGAGGTTTTAATTTGCTGTATATCATTGGAACCTGTTTCATACATTCTATTTCTTTCCTATATTGCTTATTTAGGGGTTCCATCATTTCTATATTCTGCTCTATTTTTTTAATCAATGTATTCTTTGGAAGCACTTAGCACTTCTTTGATTATAGTTATCACTACACTTTTTACTTCAGAAATTATTTCTGATCTGATTTCTTCTATACCTTTCTGCAGTTGTTTCTTTACTTCCAACGCTATTATTTCAGAGATTTCAGGTGTGTGATTTCCAATTTCCTCTACGTTAGTGTCATCTGCATTTGTACTGGGTGGACACAGGGCCTGAGACTGCTTCTTGTTCCTTCTCTTTGTCATTTTGTGTACCACTGATTTTTGACTTTTGGTGTAGAGCTTAGATAGAGTTATTACCTTAGCATCAGGTCCGGATCTACAAAGTTCAGACTCCTCCAGGTGTATGTGGCTTGGGCTGGCAAGATAGCTCAGCGGTCTAGAGCGCCTCCCAGGGACCGCGGTTCGAGCCCCAGCACCACATGCCATGCCAGCCCCTCCCCCAGGTGTATGTGGCTCGGATCTGGCTTCTGTGCTCCTCTTCTTCCTGCTGCAGCCTTGCAGGTGAACCTTTTGTGTCACATTGGCAAGATGTTCTGCTCCTGAATCAGCTGGGTGGGTCCTACCTCTCACCTCTCTGCAGGGAGTTCTGCTGAAGGGTTCCATGCTGCGCTTGCACTCTGGGTCGCTTCAGTATCCGGCGGCCTGGGCTGTGTCACTCACCCGCCAGGCCTGAGCTCTGGGTAGGCAGATGATCTGGAGGCCCTGGTGGTCTCACACCTTAAAATATCTTTAAAAAGAGGAAAGTAAACTATTCCTTTTGAGCTGTGTGTTCTGAGAGGGCTGCAGCAACTCCTCTGCTCTGGATCAGGAGATAGGTGGCTGGCAGGTGCTGCTGCTGGGCATGCGCTGGTCACAGCTGCTCCACGCTGGCAGGCTAGGAGCATATTTATAATTTTAACTTCTCTTTTTTCCCATTAGATATAAATTTGGATGTAATGCCTGCTAATGATTTCTGAGGGAATAATGACATAAGCTAGCAAGCCAACTGCAAGGTTTACACCAACTACCTTTAATATTAGAGGTGCTCCATTCATTCATTCCCTCACTCCTTCTACTGATATTTATTAGGCATCGGATATTGGTCTAAGTGCCAGAGTTTAACAAACAGTAAAAGAAAGATAGAAAATCACCTATAAAATAGTGGACAAAAGAGGCCAGTCTCCTGGCCTATAAGTTTACATTCTAGTGGGTGGGACTATACAACAAAACAAATAAATAAACCACATAGTATTCAGATAGTGTCAAGTGCTGTGGAGAAAATTAAAGTGGCAAAGAGGAGAGGAAGAACAAGTGAGAAGGAAGGAGTTCACATTGAAATAAAATGGTCATAGATGACCTTTATCACAAGGAGGTTTTTTTTTTTTTTTTTTTTTTTTTTTTTTTTTTTTTTTTTTTTTTTTTTTTTTTTTTTTTTTTTTTTTTTTTTTTTTTTTTTGACAGACTTAATTCATTCTATTTTTCCTGTGTAAAAACCCTTTATGTTGTAGCTACTGCTGGACCTTGAGTCCTATGGACAGAGACTCTGGTGTGGGTTTTCTCAAGATGGTCGGTGAATTCCTGATAAGGAGACTGGGTGAACACAGTCTCTTTCCAGAGGTCAGGGGTCAGATAGCTGTAGGTCTTGGATATTAGCAAAGTTGCCCAAAGTAGCTGTGCAGCCCCTAGCAGAGGTGTAGTGGTCATCAGTACCAGACATCAGCAGCAGCTTCCTGGGCACAGAGCCTGAGATGATGCCAGTGCTTCTGGGGCAGGGGTTGGCTGCACCAACACAGAGCCACAGTGGCCTATCAGCTTGCAAGGAACAGTGTGGTGTTTGCTAATCTTGTTTCCCCAGTATCCTCTCCTCACAGGGACAATGAAGAGCTTGGCCAGGATGATAGCCTTATGAAAGGCAGTGGCTACTTCTTTGGAACACTTTACACCCAGGCCAACATGACCCTTGTAGTCCCCAATGGTGACAAATGCCTTGAATCTGGTCTGCTGGCCAGCATGATCTTCAGAACTTTATCCTTGAGTAATGTGCCCAGGAAAAAGTCAATAATCTTGGATTCCTTGATGGGGAAGGAAACAAGGTAAATTTCCCCCAGGGAATTGATCTTCATGTCTTCGACCAGCTGGCCCAGCTGGGTGACAGGAATCCACTATTTGTCCTTGGCCTTACTGTGCAAGCCCTGCAGCCTTGGCCTGGGCTCTGGCCTGTGCCATGCCCGCAATCTTGAAGGCCACTGCCAAAGGCTCTGCGGAAGCTACCATGGCCTCTCATGCCTGGGCTTCCAGGCCCTCCTGCTGCAGCATCATTTGCCATTTGGTGTTTCCCAGAAAAAAAAAAAAAAAAAAAAAGACAAGGTGGTTTTTGAACAAAGCCAAAAGAGGCAGAGGAATAAGCCAAGTAAATATATTTGAGTGGTGAGTATTCTAGGAAAAGGAAAAAACAAATATAAATTCTCAGAGGTAGGAAAGTACTTGATGATTTTAATAGAATCACAAAGAGGCCAGTAAGGCATTAGGTGTAGTGATGGGAGAGTATAAGAGATGACCTCAGAGGTCTAAAGGGGTCAGATATTGTTTTCGTTTTATAAGTCTTTCTAGGCATACATAATGTAAAAGTATTGATACTTGGACCTCTGCAAGACATAACATGGGTTTTGGCATTTACTATGAGAGAGAAAGATAGCCATGAGGGGGTTTTAAGCAAGTAACACTATCTGGTTTTTGTTTTGTTTTAAAATAACCAGTAGCTGTTTCATTGAAATAGGAACTGACATTGGTTAAGAGTGATGATAAGGAAGAGGGCCTGAAGATTGAAGAGAGATTATGATGCAGTTGTCTAGGAGAATCACATAATGATTTGATTAAGATATATATTGTGGGTACTGGGGAGTTGGATCAGTAGAATAAGCACTTCCCTGGCAAACACAAGGGTCTGAGTTCAATTCCCGGTTCAACCAAAAAAAAAAAAAAAAGATATATTTTGTGATGCCCTGCAGTTTTTTTTTTTTTTTTTTTTTTTTTTTTTTTGCGGAACCGGGGATTGAACTCAGGCCCTTGTGCTTGCCAGGGAAGCGCTTATTCCACTGAGCCATCTCCCCGGCCCCTGCCTTGCAGTTAATCGTCATAAATTTAAAGTAGAGTCCATCAAGAAGAACAGGGTTTAATAAGTCACTGAGAGAAGAGAGGGTAGGGCAAGTGAGTTGAGGGCCATGAGAAGAGTGTTACAGTGAATGCCTCTGTATTTTAGGCTGAACAGGAGAGAAGGGGCTGAAAGTGTCATGATGCTGAATTATCAGGTGGTGACAGAGTGAGCTGGTCAGAGGATGACCTTGGCACACAGTCTTGTTTCATCTTAGGCATCGAATGAAATGGCATGTGTAAACTTTTGGCTTTCCAGGGGTTCCCTGGGTAAAGAAGAATTGTATTTGGCTACATATAAAGCATACAATATAGTTCATCTATGTAAGTGACAAAATTTCCTTTTTATTTTTATTTTACTTTATTTTATTTTTGGTACTGGGGATTGAACTCAGAAACTTGCCAGGGAAGCACTTCTGTGGCTGAGTTATCTCCCAGGCAAAATTTCCTTTTAAATGTATCTTTTAATTGTAACATTTGAACACAAGCTGACAGCATGGTGAGGAAGTTCTCTTTCTTGAAGTATGAAAATCCAAGATAAAATGTTGACAACAATAGAATCCCTTTACCTGATGCTATTCTTTCTAGATTTTCTTCCCCAAGAAAAAATTTGTGCTTTTAGAATACAAAAAGAAGCTATCAACAGTGTCTGATTTAGAAGTTGTGGTATCAATTTTCAGATTTCATAAAGAAAAAAGCTATACTGTAGTAAAATTCATTTTTACAAGATTTTTTTTTAATCTCACCTAAAACAAAAACCAAACAAAACTAAAAGTCAAAAAAAAACCAAAAAACAAAAAACAAAAAAAACACTAAAAACTAAATAGGACCAAGTTCAAGGAGACAAAATCTTGCATATTGAGTTGTAAATCCTCAATGATTGAACAAAAAATCACATTGATTCTATCCATTGTACCAGGCTATGCAATAATAAAACACCTGTAGATGATAGCACAGTAATGTTTTACAGTGAAACCAAAACACAACATTCAATCAGAGCATTTGTGTTATTTACAAAAATCATGCTGGTTCTCTGTTGCTTTAAAAGAAAGAGATTATTAGACCCTGAGTACATAAAAGTTGAAAGAAATATAAATAAAATTATTTAGTGCTTTATTAAATACAGGATAAAATGTCTCACATTTGGAGTTTCATAACATTATCAGCTCTACTTTGACTGCTTAAGTCAAAATTATATCAGGATATGCTAGGACTTCTTAGGGTAAAGTTGAAATGAGGATTTGAAAAGCATGCTTTTGTTATTGTTTTTCATATGCCTTTCTAGGTATACCTAAACTAAAAATATTGATACTTTGACCTCAAATGTGGTTAAATACCAAAGATATAATATGTCATTATATTAAATAAAGAAATAAAAAGTAAGTTAAATCATATTTTTTAGGGCAAGTCCACAACAAATACATATTTTGTTGTTCTTTAATGTCCATAACTAAAATACTTCTAGAAGTCTTTTGTTTTGTCATTAATATATATGCCAGACATATATATTTGTGTCCTCATCTGTTTTTTCTTATGATTTCATTTGGTTTGCAATACACAAATTTCATAGGATGTAATTATCCTTAGATATTTGATGTTTTCTTATGCAGAAATGGAATTTATTTCTTGCATGTTAATTCAAAGAATAGAACTGATTTTAAATTCAGAGGTAATTGGTAGAAGCAAATAGAAAGCAAATTTTAATTTACAAAGTAGGAGGGAAATGAAGTAATGTTTGTTGGCTATCTATTATGAACTAGCCCCCATGGTGGGAACTTTTCACGTCTAATTTTGTTTAAACATTATAATTTTCATAACATTGAGCACTAGTTTTTAAGGACTGGCTATATTCCAGTTTTAACTCTAGGAATATAGTGGGTAAGACAAATAACATTCTTGCCACTTGTGGAATTAATGAGGTAGCTGTTGTCGTCTTTGTCCTGTAGATCAGTGGTGGTGAACCTATGGCATGCCTATTACTTGTTTTTCTTTTAAGAGAAAAGATACTAGTATTTTCTAAACTAAAGCCTCTGTATTCAGGGTTAGCTTCTTTTAAGATAAAAGCTGTTGTATGAGTTGTTTTTTGTGAACTAAATCCTCAGCATTCAGGTTTTTTTTTTTTTTTTTTTTTTTTTTTTTTTTTTTTTTTGTCTTTTTGAGACAGGGTCTCACTATGCAGTTCAGGCTGGCCTTAAGCTCACTTTTAGCTCAGGCTGGTCTCGAACTCACAACAATCCTCCTGCCTCAGCCTCCCGAGTGCTGGGATTACAGGCATGCACCACCACGCCCGGCTTCAGCATTCAGGTTTAATTGCAGTGTTGGTACTTTGAGATAAATGAGTGGGTTTTGGGTTGCAGTTTGGCCGCTTGTCTCTTTACTATCACTTATAGATGGCCCCAACCCTATTTTCCATTTTATAAAGAGTAAGTGGGGAGTGGGGGAGGGTATTGCTAAATACTGGGGACTTAATGTATGTTTCTTGTCCAATTTTCCCAATAACTTTTTGTGCTGTTTGCTGTTAAAACCTTATATATTTAAAAAAACATATTTAAAAATTTATTTAACAGTCTTTCCACTAAGAGTGGAGTCTTTGTCTGGCTCTTTGTAGCTAGATTTTCCTTAGTCATAAGTTGACCAGTGAAGTATAGTGGAAGTGGTATTGATGACTTCCTTTTTAAAAAATTTATGTATTTGGTACATGGCTGTGCTATGCACCTTGGATTCATAGTGACTTTCCTGTTTCAGCCTCCCCAGTGCTGGGATTACATGTGTGAACCACCATGCTTGATTTCAGTGAGTGGCTTGGCAGGCCCAGGATGAGACCAGTACAATGTGTGATACTGGGGATGGAATTTGGGTCCTTGAGCTTGCCAGGCAGGCACTTAGACCACTGAGCTATCTCTCTAGCCTGATGTTGGTGACTTTCTATTCTTTTTTTTTTTTTTTCAGAACTGGGGATTGAACTCAGGCCTTTGCACTCGCCAGGGAAACACTTATTCTACTGGACCATCTCCCTGGCTCCCCCCTATTCTTTATCTGAAAAGCATTAAGCCTCTGTCTGGGGACAGTTGGTCTTGGAACCACATTCCTGTGATCTGAGAAAGTCAAACAGTTATATGGAGTGACTTTAACTGAGGTCAAGCAAGCAGCTACTGTAACAGCAGGACATGTGAGTGAGTAGGACTTCAGCGAATTCTAGTCCCTAGTACTTGAGCCTAACTGATGTTTTATGGTGTTGTGTTTTCTTCACTGAGATTCTAGCCAAATGCAGAGTTATGAGGAAAATAAATTACTATTTTTTTAAGCCATTGTAGTGGATTGTCAGCTGGTGGTCAACTTGTTAAACCCACCTGAATTGAACTAGTGTGGTGTTGGGTATGGGAAGCCCACCTGAGGATTGGTGCCAGAACATAAAAGGCAGAAGTTGTAGAGAGGCTGTTTGGAGAAGCTGTTGGAGCTGTTGGAAGTTGCTGGCTTTCCTGGGACATCTTGCTGAAAGACCTTGTCTTGCTGGCTTTTCTGGTGAACATGGCTGTTCTTATCACGGGAGGAGCTTGGGACCTTTGATGGGGAGCTGTGGTCTTCATCTTGCGGATCACTCCTGGCCCCAGAGGTGAAGATAGTGCACTGCTTAGTCTTGAGGAGAAGCTTGTCAAGTTGGCTTTCCTGATGGGAATTCAGCTTTCTGCATCACTGGAGGAGCTTGATACCTCACTTGCTGAGGATGGCTGTGGCACTTTCGGGGTGAGCTCTGGTTCTTACCTTGAGAATTGCTTCCTGGATCTAGCTTAGGTCACTCAGTCTGCTGGCATAGACTCTTCATCCCACTGGCATAGACTGTCTAGCTTCCACTACTGACCTTTGGGCCTTCTCCACGCAGATCTGTGAAGCCGGCCTGCATGAAATATTATAGTGGGCTCTAGCCTCCAATTGGGCTTGTGGGAGGCATTGTTATAAGCTCTTGGTTTTCAGCTGGACTTATGCAGTATATTAGGATCCAGGGCCTCAGCTAGATTCTTTGGTCTTTAGTGTGTGGATAGATTTCTTGTACTCTTTGTATATGATTTTTTGGATGATTTATTATAAAATAATACAAAATGTGTCCTGTATTGTATTGCTGACCTTAAAAAAGCTCCAAACCATGATAGCCACTGAGTTTGGGATGATTGGTTAAATACAACAGATAACTAGTAAACAAACATCATGCATATAAGGACAGTACTAAAATGTCATATTTGATAATTATATAGTATATAGTTAGAAAAGTAATTATAATTGTTTATATATCTATTTAAATTTTCTAACTTTGGCTGTCAAGAAAATAAAATTAGCTAATAATTTGAACCATTTATCAGAACTCATGCAGATTTGTAATCTTAACTTATTCTACTAGTGTGGAAGACACGTACTTATATGCATACACAAGAGACACAAACTGCCCCGATTGCTACTGCTACCACCAGGAACATAACACAAATTTCAGAGGATTTAAACAAGTTGAAGTATGCTATTTTTCTGGTGACTAATAGATGCAAAAGCAATTCCTCTGGAAGATTTGAAGAACTATATAAAATTTATTTCAGTTGGGCCCAACAGCATTGGGCTTTTCTGAAGGTGGGCTGCTACAAAATATAAAATATTTGACCATTGCAGTGATATTTCAATGTGTACAAACTTTTCATCTTAGAATGCTTGAACAAGGGCAATTTAGGCATGAGGGCCTGGAAACAGAAATTAAATAAGTAATTTATCAACCAAATAATTATTGACTAATATGTTAGATGAATTATTATGTGAGGAGCCAGAATGGGTCAGAAACATGTATGTGAATGCATCTTTCTTGCCACTGCACACTGTATTTGTTTTGTAGAGCTACTACAATCAAGTACCTCTTTTTTTGTAGTACTGAAGATCAAACTCAGGACTTTGCGCTTGCCAGACAGGTGCTTGTGCTGCTGAGATATCTCCTCAACCACCAGTATCATAAATTGGATGGCTTAAAAGAAATCTATTCTCTCACAGGTATGGGAGCCAGAAGTCTGAAATCAGGGTGTGGTGAGTACTATGTTCTTTATAGCATCTCCTGGAGTATCCTTCCTAGCTTCTGGTTAACCAGGAGTTCCTTGGATTACAGTTTAAGTACTTCTGTTGTTGTTACACTGAAGTTGTCCTTATGTATCTGTCTTCACACAGCGCTTTCCTCTTTTTGTAAAGAGACCAGTTGGACTAAATTAGAATTCACTCTATTGACTTTTAATTGATTGCATCTGCAAAGACCTTTTATCCATACAAGGTCACTAGGAATTGGGATTTGAATCTTTTTTTTAGAAATGCAACCCACCCCTACACATTGTTTTACTCTATCTACTGTGGTTATTAATGGAATATCATGAAGTGGGTAACTTGTAAACAGTAGCAATTATTTGGTTCATGGTTCTGGAGGTGGAGGAGACCAGAAATGTGTATCAGAATCTGTGAGGGCTTTCATACTGTACCCCAACATAGCAGAAGGGCAAGTGAGCATGCCTGAGATGGAGACAAGGGGGCTGAAAACCCTCTTTTAGTAAATAACCTATTTCTTAGATAATGACATTAATCACTTCATTAACCCTTTCTGCCATCATAGTCTAATCGTTCCCTTATGGCCTCACTTCTTTAATACTGTTATAATGGCAATTACATTTCCACATTGGTTTTGGAAGGCACATTAATAGAGATTTGACAAACCTAGAGATCAAGAGTATATAAAGAAGAAAAAGTAAAATATTACTTTGAATTTTGAATATGAGTAGGCAGTCAGTAAAGCTATAAATGGGCAGAAAATACAAAGATCTATGGGATGATGGAAAATAGGTAAAATATTATGAGTCCAATCTGTATTTTTAATTTTTTGGTCTTTTTGAGACATGGTTTCACTATGCAGTTCAGGCTGGCTTAGAACACACTTTTGTAGTCCAGGCTGGCCTTGAACTTGCAGTGATCCTCATGCCTCAGCCTCCTGAATTCTGGGATGCAGCTATGTGCCACCACTGCTGGCCTATGGGGCTAATTTAAAGAGAATATGGAAAAAATATGTATTAGAGAAGGTAGAGAGGAGAGCTTTTAAAGAAAAGGACTGTGCCTTATGTTTGTGTTCCTAGTTCTTAGTATTTTCCTACCATTAAAAGGGCAATCCATTTATCTTTACTAAATATAAAGTCAGTGTTTTTAGGTCTCCACGATTGTGTTTCTACTGACCAAGTAGAGAAGTTCTCAACAGTAACTGTTGAGCTAGAAAGATAAGGCCTTCTACTTTGGGTATGTTAATTGGAAAATTAGAACAGAATATGGGGATATCTTCAGTAGCCAAGTCTATGTAGCCAGGAGAGGTCAGAGATATAGACTGTGGACATAGAGGTCAGAGAAAAGCATAGATCTCTATTTGGAAGTTGTCAATATAGTGATTGATAATTGAAGACATGGGAGCAGGTAAATTTTTAGAGAAATTTAATGTAGCATAAAACTTTTGAGAATCTATGAGGTGAAAACTAAAGAGTAAAGATGATGGAAAAGGAGCAGTAATAGAAATGTACACCTGGACTGTAGTATTGCAGAATTCAAAAGGGAGTAAAGAAGGAAATCATTAATGTGCCAAAAGCTGGAAAAAATGAATAATGAACATGGAAAAAGGCTTCATATTTAATTTTTAGTGATCTTCAAGGGAAATATTTTAGGAGCATGCAGGTAGAACACATCAAACCTCAGTGTTTTAAGGAGGAATTTGGTGACAGTAAGAGAGGTGATGTCTATGCTGTATAATTATATTTGACAAGAAAAGGAGAGAAATTGAATTGTAGCTTTGGAATTCAGCAGGGCAGACAGAATTGTGCTTTTAAAATGAGACATAACTTTGATGAATTTAGTATTTTATAGTTTGGTTTCTAATTCAGGTTAAGCTGAAACAGAAGGTAATTAAATTATGAAGGCAAAGATGTTATATGGATTTTGGGATAACAAACCAGAAGGATGTCTTGAGGGTGCTAGAGCATGGTTCTGTGGATAGGACTGGAAAAGAGAAATAGAGGACATGGGTTGACAAGGTGTGTACAGTGCAATGGGCATGGTGAGGTCAGGGAACAGAACCACAGGACGGCCAAACAGGAAAGATCAAGCAAACATCTGTTTCTAGACAAGGCAAACAAGGTCCAGAAAAGAACCTAAGGATTTTGGAGTACTGGGGAAAGATCCCCTGAGCTATTTGATTGGGCACTGCATTTCTCTTCTCAGGCTGAGGGGGAATTCTATAGCACCATTATCACTCACCTAGGGAATGTGGTATTGCTAAGAGAAGTTTAAGTCTTTACTTAAGGGCGCTGATGACCAGAGAATTGACTGCTGTTCTCTCTGGGAAAAGAATCTCCTTCACAGACAATTTCTAGAGCTAATTTGGCTGTGTTTTGCAAATAGGGATGAAGAAATGTAGATCTATATTGTTGTCTCCTCAGGGATGTCGTTATCCAGACCAGCTGGCTAACAAGCTAAGAAGTCTGTGGCAGCCGGGCGTGGTGGCGCATGCCTGTAATCCCAGCACTTGGGAGGCTGAGGCAGGAGGATTGTTGTGAGTTCGAGACCAGCCTGAGCTACAAAGTGAGCTTAAGGCCAGCCTGAACTGCACAGTGAGACCCTGTCTCAAAAAGACCAAAAAAAAAAAAAAAAAAAAAAAAAAAAAAAAAAAAAAAAAAAAAAAAAAAAA
>PVKA01050929.1:0-12462 GCA_004027165.1 Ctenomys sociabilis
CTGCCACGTTATTGGGGCTTCAGCTGGCTGTCAGCTTGATGGCACAGAACTCTTCCAGGACATTTCAGTTCTACAGATGAGATGAGTGTTTCTCCCACGGGCTTCCCATGCTCCTAGTTACTTCTTCTTACAGATCACAGTAGCAGGATGGGGTTCACTGGAGAAGTTCATATTTTTTACTAGATATTTTTACATTTTTGCCTTGTGCGTTCATATCGCATCCAGAAAATCTTGTGATCGGTTCTCACATTTAGGGCTTTGGACTATTTTGAGATAATTCTTATATATATATATGGTATAAAGAAAAGGTTTTAATTTCCGATTAAAACCCAAACTGAAGGCTGTTAATGTAGCTTCAACTCAATTTAAGTACATGGGGATTTTTTACCAGGCATTAATTAAAACACACAACAACAAAGTATCTTAAGGACAGGTTAGTAAAATCTGGTGTAATGACAGATGTGGTGTCGCATGCCTGTAATCCCAGGACTTGGGAGGTCAAGAGAAAAGGATCACAGCTCATGTGGGCTACACAGTGAATTTAAAACCAGCCTGAACTACACAGGGAGAAACTGTCTCTGAAACAATCTCGGCTCCTTGCCTGACCTTGGCATAGTCTCCATGCTTCGCCAGTGGTCTTTCAACCTTGCCTAACAACAGCATCCATCTGATAACTTTCTAAAAGCCTTAGGGAGCAAGGTACTGACTTAAAGATCTGTTTCCATAGGTCTATGATATGACTCAGGCACCTATGCGATTTTCAAATTTCTGAAGTTAAGCTTATGTGAGTTTAAGAACTATTGTCCTAAAGTAGGTCTAAGCTATTTGCCATCCCCGTTGGAAAAAATAGAATTAAAAGAGACAATGAAAATATATAATCTCTGTCTTATACAGTGATGTATTAAAGGATTCCACATTTATGATTCTGTTAATAATCTGGGTTAAGTGTTAATGCAGGGTACCTCTTTCATGTTATTCCATTTACAGTGTTAATCAGGAATTGATAGACCTCGAGCTTGCACACCACATTTGGTTTTGAAAGCAAGATGTAATTGACAGAGTCTGGTTTTTCATTGCTTTTGTTGAGCGCAAACAGAACAAAAAGTGAGGAAAAAATGCAACCGAATCAGCACAGCAGATTCTTTCATTGGTAACATCAACACGTGTTACCATTTTTTCTTTTTAATCAAAATCTCCCTTCCTGCACAGAGTGCTTGAAATCATTCCTTGTAGGATTGCTGATTTGGTGCCCAGAGAACTTGGACTCACTAGACGGTGTATGTCTAGGAAAGATAGGGAATAATCTGGCCTTGTGAAGCACAGACAAGTACTTCCAATTCCTGTGGCAGATGAAACACTAGTCTGTTCTGGGACCCTGTGAGCAGGGCGATGACCAGTCTGCACTGCAGCCTGGAAAACGGCTTGTTTCCATCAAGCTGACAGAAGGCAGGTTTATTCTTTATTTATAAACCACTGAGTGCCATCAGTAGTGTGATTCATTGTACAGAACTCACCACACACACCCACACCTTCCAGACAGGGGAAGAGGTCTGAGGGAACTTGGCAGATGACCTTATGGGTTCAGCAGCCCCAGGAGTGGCTGTGGCAATTAGGCCCAGGTGGCCTGGGGCTTCCCAGGAAGAACACAGATGGAAAGAAACCCACAGCCCCATCTTTCTGCAATGTTAGAAGTTCACTTCCTAGAGATTTCAGAAATGCTTAAAACTCTTTTCTTGTCTTTGTCTTATTTTCTCATAATCTTCTTGAATCTGAAGTCAAGCAAAAGCATGCTTGACAGTATAAATAAAGAAAAGTGAGACTCTCTTTAATACCCAGTTTGAAAAAGACAGTTTATCAGAAAAAAAAGTAAGATTTCGCTTTTCAAAATCCACCTTAAGAAACAGAAATTGTCTTGTTTTTTTGTGTCTCACACTGCACTGATGGCGGATGATGAAAAGATGACAAATGAATTGCCACACTCTTTAGGAACATCCAAGATGGAGAAAAATTATATATGAAGACTTATTCCATCAATTCTGCAAGGCAGGATGAAGCAGAATACTGGTAATTACCTAGGCCACCAGGAAAGGCTTCCACCTTCTACACATAAAACTAACATATACCATGTGTCCAGCAGATGTGTTAACTAATGTAAGTTATCCTAACAGCTCAATTTACTCTTGGATACCTTCCTTCCTCCTTCATTCCCAGGGTCATAGTGTTTTAACTGAGCCACAGGCCAGAGAAGTGAAATGATAAATATACTTAAGTCTCCTTCTTGACTAAAAAAAAGCATAATGACACGATCTTAAAAGAGCTCTTCCCAGTACTCCCTTAGTTTCTGCAAATAAGAGACAGATCCAGGGTTCCATGTGTTTGCTGGTGATTACGTTTTCTTCATTGATCTCAATGTTGGAAGGTCCCTTCCACTCCCTACATTCTGTCAACATTTTTATCTCTTTTCCACCATCCCTGTCAAGTTGCCACCCATCTCTGCCTTGAAAACTTCCAGCAACAGACTGCGCCTCTGCTCTAACAGCTCTGTCAGCCATGTCTGCTTGGCGACAGCATGGTGCTCCCCAGCGGCCCACCCCCAGGGCCTGGCAGGCGCAGCTTCGTTCTGCCCCGCCCGATCCCCAATTTCTCCAGGCCGATTTCATGTCCCCGGATTCTCTCTTCCTGTGTTACTTGGCATCACTCTATGGTGACCTGCGCTCCTCAGGCAGCTCAGCTAGCATTTCCTCAGCTCTCAGCAGCTTGCTAAGGAGAGGCTTGGCCCATGTTTTTGGGTGAACAGCCCTAGCATTCTCCAAGGAGCCTAATGCGAGTCTCAATCTCTGCTGGGCTTTTTCTCTTCTGGCTAGGGCTAGGCCAGTGGCTAGGAAGATAATCGGCAGCAAACAAGTTTATTAATCTCATGAAAACTATTTTTTTAGAGTCACAAAAGAAATGAAGAGATTTAATAAAACAACCTGAAAATAAAACCTCATAAAATAAACATCTACATTTATAAGAAATAAAATTGTTAAGCCTCCTTCAGAGTGTTCTGATATTTTTCCCACCATTGTATTTAAGAATATGGGGCATGTAGGCCTGAATTACACAGAGAAGAAAAATCCAATATTTTCTTGACAGACCCCTTTCTGGCCTTGAAATTACGCTTTAGAACTTTAAGGTGAACTCCAAAAGGGAGGGTCACACTCAGTTGCAAAGAAAAAACACACCCATATACAGTTAGATCTAATTCTATAAATAAAAAAAGAAAGTTAATATTTGCTTAAGAATAAAAGTCAAGCCCCACTTGAAACAAAATTTTGCCAGCAAAAATGTAGACTAATCGGTGACACAAGCAAGAGTTTTTCCTTCCTCAGTAAACCGGAGCAGCAATAAAGGTCTGCTTTGATAAATCTGTGTTAAATTAGTTAGTGTATTTTTATCATTAATCAGAAAATTATAGAAGCAAATAAATTGCCAGTACTTACAGTTCTTCCCATGTTATATAACATCAAACTAAATGCTTCAGGAGTGATAAGGGGAAAAATTATTCTACAGGAACTTGACACAGGAGAATTACAAAATCATTGAAAGGTAGGGTGGTTTCATTGAAAGGTAGGGTTGAGTTAGGGTGGGGTCATAGCTCAGCAATTTCTGGGTTCGATTCCTGGTACTGAAAAAAAAATTCAATGGCACTTATTAAATTAAGGTAGGGATGATTAATCAGGAAGATTAGAGTAGGTTCAAGGACTGCTGCAAGGACCTTATCCAAAGAGAGATTTAGCTCAATTGAAAATACAGTATGGATGAATAGGAATTTATAGCTATGGAGCAAAGTGGGGGAGAGTTCAGGGTTAGAAAATTACTAGGAAGAAAACTCAGGGGAACTTGGCTAGGCTTTCCTGATGGGATTCTTGCTGAAGTCAGGCTGGGTGGTCAAAAATCAGCTGAAAGATGTGGAGGATAAGGCACCTGTTCAGATGCTAACATTAGCAGGTTCTTGTTAAATTAATTTATGAGGTGCCTTAGCTAATTTTCTTGCTGCTGAGATGAAAACACCCAACACTCACAAGTTGAGAGAGGCTAGGTTTATTTTTACTCACAACATACAGGTGTTTCAGCCCATCATCAGCTCGCTCCAGGCAGGGTGCCCTAACAGGCATCAAAGAAGAGAACGAGTCCATGGCAAGGCAAGCAGGAGGCAGCAGAACAGCAGGCAGCAGTGGTAGTGGCAGAAGCCACAGCGGCCTCACTTTCCCTTTCATCATGTCCAGGCTATGGGACATTTGGTGGTGCTACTCGGACCCAGGGTGGGGCTTCCCATCAGTCACACCCAGAACTTCCTTAGTCTGATTAGCGGACTAATCCAGCACCACACACCCTTAATTGCAGAATTGTACCCTCAATCCTTATTCACACCCCCTTGAGTCAGCCCCGTCCAAAAAGCTCCATCTATGAATGTGTGAGGCTTGGGGCAGGGTATCCAGATTAAGCCATAATTGTGTTTAGTTTGATTAAACATTGATTTTACAAGGATGTATACAGATGGAAATTTTTCCCAGAACCAGGAAAAATTCTGAAGCTTGACTAAAGCTTGGTCATATATGCAATATCAAGTGATGCATGTAAATGAGATCTTTAACCCAAATGTTTTTTAGGAATATCCATGCTGAAATCCATAATGGTTATACCAGCCAACATTCCCACTAACATGGAGAAGGGTTCACTTCGTCCAGCACTTGCTATTTGTTGATTTTTTTGACAATAGCCATTCTTTCAGGGGTAAGATGGAATCTTCCTGATGTTTTAATTCACATCATTTGAATGACCAGTGAGTGATGTTGAACATTTTTCACATATTTATTTTCTAGTTCTATTTTTTCATTGGAGAAGTGTTTATTTATCTCAGATGCCCATTTTGGTTTAAAAGGGCATTAAAGAATTCTTTTTTTGTTTTTGTGTTTTTTTCCCAGAACCAGGGATTGAACTCAGGCCCTTGCACTTGCCAGGGAAGCACTTATTCCACTGAGCCATCTCCCCGGCCCTTCAGATGCCCATTTTGGGATTGGCTACTTAATGCTAAATCCTGCCTATCCTACTTATTAAGTTTATTGGTACAATTTAGATAGATATAATATCACAATGGTATATGCACACCCATATTTATGGCAACTCTTTGTAATAGCTAAATTTTGGAAACAACCTATATTGTTTCCAAACCATCAACTGAGGAATGAATAAAAAAGATGTATTTTTAATACAGTAGAATACTGTTCCATCTTAATGAAGGATGAATTCAAGACATTTCTAGGTAAATGAAATGTCTTGACCCCGTATTCTGGAAACAAATTAGACACACATGTATAAATATTGCATTAGCTCTCTCATGTGAGAGCCTGAAAGAGTAAAAGACCAAACCGTACTGTAGACTTTTTGATACAGGAAGAACTTGATGAAAGGGAAAGAGGAAAAGAAATAAAGGGAAAAGAAAAAAATGATAAAAGAAGGTTTATGGTATAGCTTAGGGGCGTAGCATCTGCCTGGCAAGTGCAAGGTCCTGAGTTTTATTCTGTTTAATAATAATAATAATAATAATAATAATAATAATAATAATAATAACAAAGTTTTGGAAGTAAGGAGAAGAGGGGTTGAAGATAGGAAAGGGGATTAGGAAAAAAGAGGAATCAAAACACATCATATACTAGTAAAGATCCTTATGATGAATATGATCAGTATTTATGCCTCAATTGTACCAATACACTTAATAAAAATATGCATACATTACAGCATCTATTATAGCTTATTTGATAATACTTTTATGGATTTCTAGATTCAGCACATAGGGTACTAGTAACTTGTACAATAGAATCTAGAATAAATTGTTCCTGGGGCCAGGGAGGTGGCTCAGTAGAATAAGCACTTCTGTGGCAAGCACAAGGGTCCGAGTTCAATTTCCAGTTCCAAAAAAATTTTTTTCCTAATAAAAAGGCCAAGACAATCACATTATAGCCATATAATGCACATAAGGACTTCATAGAATGCATAAATTAGCAAATAATAAACTTGATACACCAGTGGTCAGTGGAGGATGGCAGGAAATACCTAGAATGGATGCCCAGGGTTCTAACCCCATCTCCATTCCCAGACGATGTGTGGATTTAGGACAGGTGCTTCACCACCTAGACTCTGCACATTATTTCTTCAGCGCATTAAGGGAGATGACTCTAAGGTTGTTTCTGAACCAGTTGCATATACCTCCATCTTTAATTACTGTTTGAGGGCTGGGAAGATAACTCAAATGTGTAAGTGCCTGCCTGTCAAGTGCAAGGTCCTGAGTTCTAGACCCAGAACCACATGCCATGCTAGCTCTGGAGTCTCCGGCATGCCCTGCCCGACCCCGATCTGGGTATGGTGGTATGCACCTGCAATCCCAGTGCTGGGGAACCTGAGACAAGAGGATGATTAAAAATCCAAGGCTGAGGCAGGAGGATTGTTGTGAGTTCGAGACCAGCCTGAGCTACAAAGTGAGCTTAAGGCCAGCCTGAACTGCATAGTGAGACCCTGTCTCAAAAAGACAAAAAATAAAAATCCAAACTGTGTAGTGAGACACTGCAGTAATTACTGTTTGATTTTAAATTCTTGCTTCTGCTCCTTCTGTAAGACCTCATTTCTTTCTATGCTTTATCTACTTGTTCAGTTTTTTAAAAACTTGATCGTTCACAACAATTTTATGTTAATATCTATGTTTGACACTTTCATTTTACTATTCCAAATAGAAAATATGACATATCTGATATGACAAAGTTATAAGAGCATGACTGATTAGTGTACGATGCAGACTACTCACTCATGTGTAAAAAAAAAAAAACAGTAAGGACATCAAAAAATATCATCCCTGTCCGTGTTTGACCTGGATATGGCTCTCTGACCTCTCCTTATCTGTATAGTAATTATGTTCTGAGCCCACTAAGGAGCTAAATTCAAGTAAAACGGACCCACACGGACCCCTTTCCCTTTGGAACCTGAGCAAGCATGGCTGTGCGGTGCAGCGGGGTCGCAGAGCTCTTTGTGTGACCGAGGTCCAGAGCAGTCCTGGCTGTACCTCCCGAAAGGGAACTTGATGAGCTCCAGCAAGAGTGGCAAGAGTGTTCTATCAAAAGACCTTTCCTATGAAGCCTGCTGTAAAGTATCACAGTTTATACGAGGGGGCCAAAGGCTCCTTCCTAGACACTTTACCCCATATTGCAAATCAAAGTTCTGTCACCAAAGTTCTGTGATAGTTCTTGGGGAAATGCTGAAGAAGTTCATGTAGATATATTTTGCATTCTTTCTCGGCCCTAGCAAAACATGTCCAGCTCCTCCGGTTCATTTAAAATGAATGGAAATTATTTAAAAAGTATCAGTTGTTTGGACTCCATTCTAATTCATTTAAGTTGGGATTTCTAGGGTGAGATCCACTCTCTGAAATAAGCTTACTGGGTCATTTAGTATATGTGTGTATTGTTTAGGGTTGAGAACTATCAGCTAAGGAAGTCACAGAGCATGTGTGGGTTCCACCAAGGGCTTGCTCGTGAATAGAATTCAGTGATTCCTCATCACCAGCCCAGCGCACCAGATACCTTAGTTGTGTACTTTAATTAAACTCAATTTAGAAAGACTTCAAGATACCAAGAGAAAAGTTACAATAATGTAGAAATGCGCACTACCAGGCAGTTTCCCTTTTGTTGTTTCTTCAGTTAGTTAGGCCACAAGGAATAAGTGCCTCTCGGTTCTGCGAGAAGCAGCAGCCTTGCACTTTCTCCTGTGCGAAGTCTCACTTCATCGCTTCTGTGTAGGCATTGTGCTGCCTGAGATTAAATACTTTATCCTCAGGAGTCTAGAGGACAGACTCCAGAGAGGAAAGGATATGCCCAAGCCTTTCCTGCGTCTGTTCTCCAGAATTCACTGTCAGGGATGCTTTTCTTGGATATTTTCATGAAAGCTGGTTGCCACCTAGGGATAAGTGCACGCTGAACATCAGGCTAATCTTGCCCTACATGTGCAATAGTTTAGTAATCCAGGAAGAAAATAAAGGAAAGCCTTTCTCCCTTTACACCATGCTGTTTGTGTATTTTCCCAAAGTAGAAGAGCAGAGATGAGGCTGGTATGGTTGCCATTCATGAAATCCTAGAAGTCAAAAGATGCAAAACAAATCCTCACAGGAACCGTGTATTGGAGTGTCACAAAGTGACAGGAATGTTAGTCCAACCTGTTTCAGTCTTCACATCTGCCAAAAGAAAGGGAGGAAAAAGAATACTTGGTCATTATTTTCCAGGCAGAAAGCTGAGATTTGGGCTGAGGTTGTAACTCAGTGGTACAGAGATTGTTTGGCTTACAGAAAGGCCTAGTTTCAATACCCATGGATAGATGAAGGGTTGAAATTTCACTAAATAAAATTAGGTTTTAGTATGATTATGAACATTGGCACTGCAGGCTACTTTCTCCTGATTTTCAGACTTCTGTTTTGTAGCATAATTAATATCAAATAATTTCAGCAAACAGAGCTAGAGAAATCCAGTCCTGTTTGGTAGGTGCCACAGAGTGGCTCCCTCTTCAGAGAAATGAATTAAAGATGCTTCCATCACCTTTCTAGCTCATGCTAAACCAAGGCTTGCTTAGTTGGAAGGAAAAGGTCAGACACAGTTATTGCCAAGGTGGGAAGAATTATGGGAAAACCCCATAGGAGCCTGCTGTAGGCTGCTTTAGAAAGCTCTTTTCGCAGTGTAATATAAGTTAGCATAGACAGGTCAACTAACAAAATCAAATCATTTCTGAAAGACAATTAGGAAAATATGAGCTAGCTTGAACATTTATCTAGCAACAAAACCAGCAAATATAAGCTATATTTGCTTAGATTAAGTAAGTTAAATTGGCTTTATTTCCTCTGATAGATGTACATAGAATCCTAGAGTTGTTTATATTGTGCTTACTTTGAAGCTTTGGGGATTTCAAAGGTAAATATGTGTAAGGCCTTGACTATAGGCCAAAACATATGCTGAACAAAGGATCAGCAAGTGTGAAGGAAGTTTGTGAAATTTTTACTACATACAGAATTTTACAAATAGGTACTCATTACTGTTTTTTCCATTGTTTGTTTGTTTGTTTTTTGTGGTTCTGGGGATTGAACTTAGGACCTTGTGCTTGCCAAGCAAGTGCTTATGGTGCTGAGCTATCTCCCCAGGCCTCTCATCATTGTTAATGCCAAGTTCTTTAGCAAGTACAGACTGAGTGGGAAAGGGGCTGTAACTGCCATCTTATTAGCTTGCCCACAGTGTGTTTTCTCCTAACATAGTCTCATCTCCTCTGCTCTGTACCCTACTTTTCCTCCTGTTTCTGAGTTTTGAGTTCACTTTTACTGCTGATAGCAATTATAGCTTACCCTGCTGAAATAATAGTTCTTCAAAAAGCTGAGGGCTGTGCCAGTAAAATGATTTAGGACAAGTCCATTCATTGAGGAGGGCATGCTCTTTTATTTTGTAAGATCCTGGAGATTAGTCCAGGGCCCTGAGCAAGCTAAGTGTGTGCTTTACCACTAAACTATGTCCCTAGTGTCAGGTGCCATTTTAAATAGTCACATATTCACAAGTACACACATACGTGTGTACACACACACACACACACACACAGTCTCTCTAGAAAACACCCTCTCCCATCTAGCAGGCCCCTTTTAGTGATCATGTGCGTAACAATGTAACACTCAGGTGGGACTCTGGAGCCAGCACTCACTGATTTCCTGGACTGAGCCAATACTCAAGGATGTTTTATGTCACAGGAGGATGCCTCAGAAAATGATAATTGCAGGGTCTAGCAAAAGGAGTTTTTAAAGCCAGGAATAAAATTAAGAAGGTGACTGTTAAATATAAATTGCATTTTCCCTGATGTCAGGTATCGTAAACAACCTCAGCCTAGATTTTCTCAGCAGGGGATAGTATTTCTCACTGCCAGTTGTCAGAGTCTTTCGGCTCCTCAGTGTGAAATTAATAATAGGAAAATGAAACCAATGAGCTGTAATCTAGTTACGGGAATGGAGAGGAGAAAAAGATGAACAAGAATATGACGAGGGTAGACTCAACTTCTAGGTCTGACTCCGTAGGACCCTAACTTCGAATTTTGAATCTTGATTTCTTTTTTGTTTAAACTGATTGGCTTTAAACCCTTTCTTTCTGTGCATTCCACTGCTGCCTCATACACTGTAACGCTAATTTGCTTTTTGCCCACCTGGCTGTTTTCATCAGTCTCCTCTATATTTCTTCTAACTGATGTTATCATTAGTTCTCTTCCAAACTTTGGTTTCTTAACACAGGAAGAAGAAGCACAGATCTTTTTTTCTACTTGCAACTGAACCCACACAACATTTTGGTGACCATTTCCACTTTTAAAGCTAACACTTGTGTGGGGAGATAGCGCAGTGGCTTAAGCACTTGCCTGGCAAGCAAGGTCTTGAGTTCAGTCCCCAGTACCACAATAAATAAATGAATAAATAAATAAATACATACATACATACATACAAACATGCATACATAAATACATAAAATAAAAATAAATGCTAACAATACAAATTTCTAGTCTACCCTTACATAAGTAAATTGTGATAAATCTATTCAATGGAAAGTTTGTCGGCAATAGAAAGAAATAGTCTATTGAGAGATGTGACCTGCATGAATATCAAAATTATTATGCTGGACTAGGGCCTGTGGCTGGGTAGTGGAGCACCTGGATAGTAGGCAAAAGACCCCAGGCTTGATCTCTACTACTGGGGAGGAAAAATACTTACACTAAGTTAAAGAAGCCAGGTGCACTGGTTCATAGACTTTTGATTCAAAATGTGACATTTGGGGAGAAAGTAACGATGCTGGGACAGAAGTTAGAGCAGTGATTGCCGGGAGCTGAGGCTACAGAGGATGAGTGAACAGATTTAAAGGAAGGCCAGAGAACTTGTAATTAACAGTGGTTACCCAACTGGATGGGTTTATCAAAATTCTACCTACTGAAAACAGTAAGTAAGGCTTGTGAAAGTAAAGTAAATTCAGACATGATCATTTCAGTTTTTAAAATGACTCCATGGTAGCAATTTGTTACAAGACTAATTAAATGTAATGTAACTCAGAGGTTCTAAAATCTCTCTAATTGTTAAGACATGTCTGTCTTCACTCTTTTGTTTTCTATCTTTGTGATTTCTCCAAGATCAGCTCTAAAGAAATGTGCCTACATTTCATTATCTGGAAATATGGCTTCTTTAGACATAAAGCAAAGAGATTATACTATTGCTACCATTAAATTCTTTGAAGAGGCAGCAAAGTATCTCATATACCAGTCAACTTTTCATGTGCTAGGGCAGCACTGTGTCCCAGCCCCTCTCCCAAGGATCGACTTTATTTTTATACTATTCATCTTCCTCTTTCTTGGAGCACAAATTTAAAACTAAATCCTCCTCCTCTAGAGAAAAAAACTCCCAAATAAAACCAAAGAAAGATTCAGCATTTGCTCATCCTGATTAATTCCAGATTATTTCTGAGACTCCCCCTCTTCTGCTCAAAAGACAGCTACCTCATGGGGGAAACTAATGCTCAACTACTGGCAAGTGATGCTGTCAGGTATAGTGGGAGGTAATAATTACAACTCCATATGCAAGACCTTGTATTTCTTTTACCAGATTTATTGAGGTATAATTGACATAATAGCACTGAAAATATCTCATGGATACAATACATTGATTGGATATATTGTGACAATATTACCATAGTTCGGTAAGTCAGTCTGCTCTAGTATATGTGGTGACATAGATCTTCTCTTATCAAATTTCAAGCCTGTAATACAGTATTATCACCTAGAGGTACCATGCTAGAGTCCCAAAATTTACTAGCTTATAATAGAAAATGTAATTTTTTGACCAGCCTTTCTCCATTCTCCCCACTTCACCTCTGGGGCCACCCTTCTCATCTCTGCTCCTCTAGGTTGACACTTTCTTAAGTTTTCTGTACGAGACAAATCATAATTATGTGTCTTTCTGCGCCTGGATTATTTCAGTTGACCTAATATGTAGATTCATTCATGTCATCACAAATATCAGGGATTTCTTTCTTTCTTTTTATTTATGTTTTTTTTTTTTACTTTAGTTTGTTAGTGCATGTATGTAGTATGTATTGTTTTCATTCCTTGCATGGAGTTGGTACAGGGACTACACATCTGAATTCCATTCTCAGCTACTTTCTGTTCTCCTCCTTCTCTGCACCCATCTCTTGATCCTCTTCTACTTTGAAACTGCTTTACAGGTTTCAAGTATGTAATGGCTTCAGGCCTTGTGCTGAGCTGGTGCTTTTGCGGAACACATTCCATATACCTTTTTCATCCTTCATCTCTCTCTCCCTCTGTCCTCCTGCCATCTCTGTATAACATCCAATTGTGCACCCACAGACATAGCCTGTGATC
>PVKA01050930.1:0-12458 GCA_004027165.1 Ctenomys sociabilis
AAAAAAAAAAAAAAAAAAAAAAAAAAAAAAAAAAAAAAAAAAAAAAAAGTTTTGGGCCAGATAGTTCAGCTAACAAAAGTGCCTGCTTAGGCAGGTACCATGCCAGCCCTGCCTCCAGGGTGCTCTGAGATTGGGCATGGTAGTGTGTGCCTATAATCTCACCACTTGAGAGGCTGAAAACAGGAGGATCACTGTAAGTCTGATCTGTGTAGTGAGATCCGGTACTAAATACATACAAAAGAATGTGGTAGATTTACCAGGTCTAAATTAAGAGAAATCAAGTATCAGAAAGGATGAGGTAGGCCGGGTGTGGTGGCGCATGCCTGTAATCCCAGCACTTGGGAGGCTGAGGCAGGAGGATTATTGTGAGACCAGCCTGAGCTATAAAGTGAACTTAAGGCCAGCCTGAACTGCATAGTGAGACCCTGTCTCAAAAAGACAAAAAAAAAAAAAAAAAAAAAAAAAAAAAGGATGAGGCTTAGAGCTTTGGGAACTGTGACTGTTATATCTTTTGTTATGGATTTACAATTTATGAACCATTAAGATTTAATCTCTTTTGCATGCTGGTCCAGTGATTGGGGGATCAGGCTGTAGTATAAATTGGTAGCTGCGTCTGGATGGATGCCTCAACACTGGTTAAATAGTGAGAGTACAGCAGTACTTCTTGTGTCTGGCACCATGCAGTTGTTGAGATGCCAGCTTAAAAGCTCTGGACAGTCTCACCAAGTAGCATTATGATTCTATAAGGTGTGACAGCACAAGCCCTTACTTCTAGGACTTTAGAGGCTGAGGCAGGAGGATCATCCTGACTTTGAGGCTGGCCTGAATTACTGAATCACACCCCCCAAAAACCTAGAAAGACTTTACTAAAATATAACCAGATTTAAAAAATTTAGGACATGAGTAACAATTCTCAAATTTATGTAAAAATCATGTACAATTAAACCCAGGGCTGAGAGATGGACTACTGTTTTCAGTGAATGAGACCTGAACCTGACAACATGATGGCACAGACGTGCTTTGTGTGCTGCAGGTACCCAGATATCCACTATCCATCTGGAAACCTTTCTTCCTCTCTACCACCAGGAAAAATCAGGCTACTCACAGCAACATGTAGCAGGCGTCGAATAGCTTTGTTGTTACCAGAGCCACAATAAGCCATGGCCACAGTATACATTCCAGACCTTCGAAGAATTGGGTCCTAAGAAAGAATAATTCAACATTAATCATCAACTATCACTTTAAAGAGAAAGTGCCATAGCGACAGTTTTGCAAGCCTGTGACCTAGCCACTCAGAGGCTGAGGTGGGAGGATTGCTTGGGACCCAGGAGTTACAGACAGCCTGGAGAGCACAGAGAGACCCCATCTCAAAAACCAAAAACCCAATAAAATAAAATCCTTCACAACGCACAAACTCCAAATAAACAAAAATTAGAACTGTGAACATGTAACAGGCACTATGGCATCTACTAGGTAAGCTGGTTTTAAGTAGGAAACTATAAACTCCAGGAGATTTGTGTCTGGTAGCTTTTGAAACAATGAAGAAATTAAAGATTAATACTGAAATTTTTAATTTCCAATATTCTATGTTATATTCTATTCTACCTGATACTTTCCAGGAAGTATGAACTCACCCATACCTCCATGATAGTCAACTTCCATTTATTAAATAACAAAGAAGTTGACTTGTAATTCTATATTCTAAGTCCTTTTACCTCATTATTTTCTAGGCAGTGAGCATTGAGAGAGATATGGAATCCTACAGTGGAAGAAATGAATTAGTCAATGAATAAACTCCAGCAGTGCTTTGTTGTATCAGACTTTAGAGGATAGGGCTAGGGATGGAACTCAGTGGTCAAGTGCTTGTCTAGCATACACAAGGCCCTGTGTTCAATCCCCAGTACCTCTCCATACACACAAGATAGATTTTAGAGGACACAGACTACCCACCATAGCCAATACAACTGCTTAAAAAAAACCCAACACCTTACTGAAATAAAGACCTGGAGATTGTTGCTGTGTTCTGATGAAAGAATGTGGTAAACCTTGTACTTAACTAAATCATTCCTAAAACATTATTTTGAAGGGCCAACCAAATAGCTCAGTGGATTAAAGTGCCTGTGAGCAGGCGCAGGGGCCGGGGGTTCAATCTGCAGCCTAGCACTGAGAGGCAATAGAGATTGGGCATGGTGGCGTGCCTATAATCCCAGCTCTTGAGAGGCTGTAAACAGGCGGATCACTATGAGTCTGATCTAGTAGTGAGACCCCTAACATCCTGTAGACCCTGCCCTAAAATACAAAAAGTTTAAAAAATAATAAAACTAAAACATTATTTCTAAAAGAAATCAATTTATAAATTCCTAAAGAAGTTCTCTGGATTTGTTTATCTGAATCTTGAACACAATGCTAAATTTTAGATCCTCAAATCACTTCCATTTACCTGTTCTAACTAGTATTTTTCTTTTTATAAATTCCTTTAGAATTTATTTATTTATTTTATTTTATTTTTTGTAGTTTAATGGTCAAATTTATTAGATTAGGAGATGTACACATGGACTATACATACTGCACAGATGACTTTATTCAGTCAAGTACAAAGTCTAGCCAGTGTCAACCTATTTTGTGGATAGTCTTGTTCTTTTGTTCCAAGGAAAGTTTGCACCATAAGACTTGTTTGGACTTAGGTTTTGGAACTTTCCTTTCTTCAACATCATAGCTCCATCCATTTTTCTCTGCAAAGGTAACTGCATCTTCTTTGGTACTGAAGGTAAGAACCATGTTGGACAAGGGATCAGCCACTGATGCCCACCCCATCAAAGGATTTTCCCATCACTCCCTGGTATTGAACTCCATTTTCCATTTCTTGGTATTGTTCACGCCAGACTGCATATTATTGTGAGCAGGAACGAAGATCCTAACTTTTCTGGTTTTGATATGCTCTTCTGGAACACCAGTTAATGTACTGATATCCAATTTATCATCAACTGTTATAAGTTGTGCGTCCTGACTTTGGCCCTGTGCCGACCTCCATGTGGATGTGCCCAACAACCTGGTCAGCACCCTGGAAGTGGAAACGGCAGCTGCAGCCGCTGCCCTTCTCCCCAGCATCGCTTGCCTCAGTGCCTCTGACATTGAGACCGCCGCCATGTTGCTGTGGCCTCCTTTAGAATTTATATAGATGGAAAATTTTATGAACAAATGTACCTAAGTCTTCCAATGGAAATAGATATCTAGAGCCACGTGTGGCATGCTGAGGAAAGGATGAATGCGCCCTCACCTTATCCCGACAGAGAGACTCAATGAGTGCATCAGCCTCTTCCATCCTCCCATACATCACTAAGGCAATACCGACGGCGAGACCACGCAGGATCTTCTCATGCTGTGTTTCCTGGGCATAGCCAACCATGTCCTCAATAGCCTGGGCATTTTTAGAGCCCAACATAACCAAACCTAGGGCCAGGCCAGCAGCTTCTCCTACAGAGCAGAGTAAAACATAAGAGTCATGTTTACAAAGTCAATCAGATATATCCAGCTGAAAGTAGTACTTATCATGTTTGTTTCAACAGGCCATGTATGAAAAAGTACCATCTATTTGCATTAGTCATCCAAATAACTATAACTAGCTTCTGTAACTTCATTTTGAGACAGGAGTTATATATTTCAGTCTGGTCTTGTACTTGCTATGTAGCCCAGGCTGACCTTAAACTCAAGGTGATCCCCCTGCCTAAGTCTCCTATGCACTAACAGGCCAAGTTATAGCATTTTTCTTAAAACACTTTATAAAAGGGATGGTACATTATGTGGAAGTACATCCATGTATTTATAGCTTTTACACCTTGACAGAACATGACCTCAACTTCTATAATAGTTTCAAAGAGGACACTAAGACAACAGTTTTTTCTTTTTTTTTGGTACGAAGGATTAAACTCAGGGCCTTCTGCTTGCCAGACAGGCACTTCTGCCACTGAACTATCTCACCAGCCCAGCAATAGTTTTTTCTACATTATCACCATGCAGTACTAAATATCCTCCAGATATAAGCTGGACATGGTGGTGCACACAGCTGTAATCTCAGCACTTGGAAGACTGAAGCAGGACTATTGTGAGTTGAGACTAGCATGGGCTACAAAGTGAGCTCAAGGCCAGTTGGAGCTGCATAGTGAGCTCTCTCAAACAAACAAACAAACCACTCTAGTAACTTATTTGCCACAGCCAGTTCTACAACAGCACATCCCATGCCACAGCTCTCCTCTGCGCACACCCAGCACAGCCACCTTCCAACAGCTGGTAGGAAGAGAAAAAGGCTTTGAGGACTACACAAAGGAGTTAGAAGTGGGAGCAGCTATGAGGAAAATGGGTGCAACAGCCAAGCTAGATTGCATTGTCATCGCTTGTGACAGCAACAACCTCACTGTAAAAGCTGGGAGTGAAGCTTGAAGAAACCACAGATGGCAGAACAATACACAAGTTGTGAAACTTTTCAGACGGTTGTTCAGCCTCAGGAGAGAGATGGGAAGGAAAGCATAGTAAGCAGAAAATTGCAAGATGGGAAATGAGTGGAAAATTTGTGAATAGTGTCCTGTACCCAGAGGTCTATGAAAAAGCAGAGCAAGAATTCCACCATTACTTTGGAGTTAGCTTTGAAAATGAATAAACTCAGTGCAATCAGCAAATCTCCACACTTATTTTCTCATTATTTTGTATAGTTACCCATATCACAAGCATTTTCATGCAATTACTTCAAAGCATTGACTTAACTAGGACCATCCCTTTGGCTAGTAAGTAAATTTGTGTTTATGCTAATAAAAAAGTTCTAAAAGGACATACAGGATATGCTGTTTTAGAAAACCTATATATAATAAAATGTAGGTTTTATAAATTTGATACAATGAGTAAAGTTCTCTTTACCATTTTTCTCTTTTGTAATAAGAGAAAAGCATTCCATTTTTAAGAGGAAATGAACAAAAAGTAGAAGAAAACTAACACTTGTATTAATCCTATAGTTGTTGTCTTCAAACAGAAACGCTTACCTGTCACAGCATCATCCTGGTAAAGGTTGGTTTTCAGCAAATCATAAACATCCTGGCGTGCAGTTCCCATGGCAGCCAAACCAAGGCCCAGGCTGCCTCCATGCCGAACGATCTAGGGGAAAAGCATTGATTCTGGTGATCTGGTATGCTGTACTCACAACCTACGCTTCTACTTCAGCTTCAAAATATATTTTGGCATTAAGTACATAAAGGCTGGCTCAGTGACAATGGTGGAAACATCTGACAATTGTGAAGCCAACTGTAACATAGGCAATTTAAGTTTCAACAGAATGATACTTGCTGATATAGAATAACAGTTAAGAAACAAATGGGTGAAAAGCAAGTGGACAGAGAAGACAGTGTAACTTTCTTTCAATAAATTTGCATAAGAAAGGGAGAAGAACTGGGCAGTAACAGGGACATACAAGTGTAAGGGGAAGAGTTTTAGGGGGCTAGGTTGAGACCTGAGTACCTTATGGGCTGGAAAGGAGGTAGTACAGAGGGAGAGCTGAAGGCAGTGGAGAAAAGGGCATCTAATAGAGCACACTGTGGAGAAAAAAGGGCCTCCTTGAAAAAGAAAACATCAGTGGTCATGTCATTTTGGAATGTACAGTTTTCTTTTATTGGTGACAACATTCCAAACCTGCTTTGGAATATACCTTTGGAGCTGGGCAGCATCGATGAGGCCCTCACTGAGGAAGCTCCCACCTTGCCTGATCCCAGCCCAGCTAACAACAGGATTTAGAATTTCAACCTTTCCCAAGTGAACTGATCCAAGAACAAAACACTGAAATTCAGGCTTGAAGGGCATAGTAAGCTCTTATATAGATTCCTAGAGCTGCCTGGCTCCTAATCTTTGTGAGAACTGGTTCATCAGTTAATTATACAAGTTAATTCTAATAAACTCCTTGTTTAAGGTAGTCAGAGGGGGTTTCCATGAGCTTTTGTTTTTGGAACCATAAACCCTGTCAAAGTCTAAAATCTTATTTCAGGATTCCTTAAAATAACAATAGTGCCCAGTGGCTTCTGTTCCTGGTGGTCGGATGTCACAGTTGGTGGGCTGTAACCAAACAAGATGCTGTGGAATCTGCTGGCTCTCTGACAGCTTTCTCAGAGGGCCATCAGCACTGCTTCATGCAGACATTTTGAAAATAAAGTTCTACAGAAACAAAAGCTTTTTCAGGGGGACAATGGAATTCCCATGCATCTAAAGGGTGGGGTAGCTGACGCCCTCTTGTATAGAGCCACTATGATTCTTACAGTGGATGGAACAGTGTATGCCATATACCAGCTGGTTATGGCATCATTTCCCAGAAAGCCGGGATGATTTTAGGCAGTTCAGTGATTACGTGGCTCAGTTACAGTTGGCTCTCTGGATCAGATATATGATAAATAACTGAGCTTTTCCTTGGGGATCAATATTTATTGAGTTGTATTAATTGTCACCAATAAAGCAGTCTTTCTTTCTTTCTTTTTTTTTTTTTTTTTTTTTGGTCTTTTTTTTGAGACAGGGTCTCACTATGCAGTTCAGGCTGGCCTTAAGCTCACTTTGTAGCTCAGGCTGGTCTCGAACTCACAACGATCCTCCTGCCTCAGCCTCCCGAGTACTGGGATTACAGGCATGTGCCACCACGCCCGGCAATAAAGCAGTCTTTATAAAAACAAAACAAAACAAAATAATAGTTGCTTAATAAGTTTTACCAAAAGAAAACTTTTTTTTTTGAGACAAGGTCTCATCTGTACTTTAGACTGGCCTGAAGAACTCATTATGTAGCCCAGATTGACTGTACAACCATGGCAGGCCTCCTGCTTCAACCTCACAAATGCTGGAATTGCAGGAGTGCACATTACACCTAGCTTCAAAAGAATAATTTTTAAACATTAATAATGACTGTCAAGCATGTTAGCACTTATCTGTAATCCTAGCACTCAAGGCTATAACAAGAGGACAACTGCAAATTCAAGACAGGTCTTGGCTAAACAATGAACTCGGGAATAAGATCATTTATAATTTTTTCCCAAGAGTTCTAAAGCATGAAAATCAAAGTACTTTTTTTTGGCTTTGTTTTGATTTTTGTTTTGAGACAAGGTCTTTCTGTATAGTTCAGGCTGTCCCTTAACTTACTATATAGTGCAAATTGGCTTTGAATTTCCAACAACCCTCCTGCTTCAGCCTCCTAAATGCTGGGATTACAGGCATGCACCACCATGCCCAGCTTAATACATGCTTTGTAAATATCTTGCACTTTTTCTTGTCATATATAGATTTAAAGAACTATGAAACATGATTTTAGCTCAAAAAAGTTAAAGGAAAATCTTTAAAAACCAACAAAGGGGCCGGGGATATAGCTCAGTAGAATAAGAGCTTGCCTGGCAAGTGCAAATTCCTGAGTTCAATCCCTGGTACTGCAAAAATAAATAAATAATAAATAAATAAACAAAAAACAAACAAATCTTCATGAGAACAGTACTGGGTATGGTATTATCAAATTATATAAAATCTCTATTCATTAAAATAATCTGACAAATACCATGTTTTAAGACTCTTAAATAATGAAAATGTAATTTTTTATTTTAATACTTACATCGTTGCTGGCATTCTTGAGCTGATTCAGTAGGTAATCGATTATGTCACCACCGTGATTGGCATGGATGAGCCCTAGTGCATATAGCCCCCCGCCTTCTTGATAGGCTGACCCTGGAGACGTGTCTTTGGGAAGATATGTTGCCATTAACTGCAATGCTTCCTTCTCGTGACCCTGTGCATTTGAGCCAAAACAGCTATCAGTAAGAGAAGGGCAGAGGAAAACAGATATAAGACTTTCTCTAAGTCCTGTCCTTCTTCCAAATTGCTCAAATGTGGGCGGGAAGGAGGTGCTCAAGTGCTCCACTGTACAGCTCTACATCTCAAGATCCAGTTACAACCTTGCTGGAAATCAGTGATTGCTAAAAAACACCCCCCAAAACAGTAACTGCTTCATTTTTTTCTGTTCTATAACATTTCCCTAATTTCTTTTTATGCTATGCCAAAAACATTTCAACGAATCCTTTATAATGGCTGTCTTCAAAGGAAAAGCTCTTTTATGCAAAAGAAACACATATTTTAATACCTTATTTACTTTATCCTTCCCTGTGAAAGGACTGATTTGACTTAAAATGTAATTGTATGTGAATAATAACTTTTAATTTTTTTAACCCCAGAAAAACGGCTTCTTTTGTGATCCCATACACACTGAAAAATATATATTACCTTGTGAATTACACCCAAACTGGCTGTAGCAGTAAATTTAGCCCAGTTAGTGGCTCTGGCCAACCATTCCAAGTTATCTCTGGAAGAAAAGAGGACTTAGTAGTGTTATTTACAAATAAATTTCTCAATTATCCACCGTCCATCCATCCATCTATATATTGTGGCATTGGGGATTGTACCAATGGCCCTGTGCTAGAGCTATATCCTCAGCATTTTTGTTATTTGAGACAGGGTATCCCTAAGTCACTAAGTTTCCTAGCCTGGGAAACTAACATAAAACTCAGGATTGGTTGAAGAAATATGTATGTAACAATGTTCATAGTTCCTGTTCAAGATAATTTTAAACCAAAGTGGAAATTTCCAAGCATATTTACCTAAGAAACTGGTCACTGGTAGTCCCACAGTGCATGAAAGAGTTTGCTATGACAGTTGCTGTGTGGCATACTGAATTCCGTACTGCATCCTAGAAAAACAAACAAACATGTTTTTAATTACTAGCAAGACACTCATGTATGTATGCTTTATTCTGCAGCTAACATGGAATGGAACTATTACTCAGAATATAAGTCTTGGATATTTCTTTATAAAGACTAAATATTCTTTTTAAAAAAGGCAGGCAATAAATAGCTTTATTTCTAATGTTAAAGTCAAGTGCACATTTTAAGTAGGAACTAAGGTAGCAGATTTTCTGTTTTCGTTTCTTAGTAATATACTTTCTATTCTTTGGCATCAGTGCTTGCAAGCAGGCACAGGGGTTGGAGGTTGGGCCAGCCATGCCAGCCCTGCCCCCAGGGCACACTAAGAAGGCAACTGAGACTAGGCATGGTGGTACACGCCTGTAATCCCAGCTCTTGGGAGGCTGTAAACAGGCGCATCACTGTGAGTCCCATTTAGTTGTTGAGACCCTGAAAACCTTGTAGATGATTCCTTAAAATACAAAAAAAAAAAAAAAAAAAAATCTTGGCTAAGGTCTCCAAGGTGTTGGGTAGGTACCTCAAGGGGCACTACTATAATTCTTCATCAGGCCTCTCCAACCAGTACTTTACAGTATTGTATTTTACAGTGGCACCATGAACTCCTTTCCACAATTCTGGCTGCAAACTCAATTACATGAGAACTGAATCAAATTCAATGGCTAGGTTCAACGTTGACCTTACAAGGAAACTGATTTGGTTCTTGTCCAGTTTGGTTTGGAACCAGAAATGTGAAAAGAATTAATTTTGTGAACTGAAATACTACTATACTTTATTTATTTTTTGAGACAGGGTTTCACTATATAGTTTAGGCTGGTCTTCAAACTCACTATGTAGCCCAGGAAGCCTTCAATCTTGTGATCCTCCTCCCTCAGCCTTCCAAGAATAGGGATTATAGGCACTGGGCCACCATGTCTGGCTAAATTAATTTCATTTTTAATGAAACTACATTTTAAAGACTGGCCTCAAATCCATGTTCTAAATGCAAATTATGTGATTCTGTGAAGTTTTTTTGCCATCTGTAAAAATTGCATTAAGTACTTCAAGAGGCACTACTACATATGCTTCATTTAAACAACTGTTTACTCAATGAACAGCAATGGCTATAAAAAAGGAATAAACAAGGTGAGTGGGATGGCACACACTGGTAATCCCAGCACTCTGGGAGGCTGAGGCAGGAGGACTACAAGCTCAAGCCCAACCTGGACAATTCAGCAGCTTCAGGAGATCAAGTCCCAAAATAAAAAATAGAAAGGATGAGGAAAATAGCTTAGTGTGAAGGCCCTAGGCTCAACATCCAATACCACAAATAAATAATAGAGTAAGTCTTTGGAAATGGATAGTAGGTAAGTAAAGGAGAAAGATTTTTTCTGTTATTTATCTCTTATATGAAAACATTTTAAAGCAAACACATTTTACCTGTTCAATAATTAAAATTAGTAATTGTTATAAGTATATCAACAAAGGCTGTACTAATCTCAGCTGTAAGAATCTCAGCTCTCAAGGAGTTTGTGATTCAGTGGGAAATAAAGATACATAAACTATATCACTATACTGATTGAGTTATTTGTTCAACTATTACATGTATACATAAAAGCTTTAAAAAAAAGTTCATTAAGCTACCAACAAGAGCACAAAACAGCATATAAACAGGAGTCCAATCACTACAAATTTCTGCCCACTTCCAAAGCATAAGTGAACCACTGCCTTTTGCTTTGGGGGCCTGAACACTGATCCCAGGGCCTCACTTGGACACACATGTGCTCCTACTGATCTATACCCTAGCTCCACCATACAACTAATATCCTTCACCAGGAATAATATACAAAATGATCAACAAGAAAATTTAAAAAAATAACAACTCCACTATGGGTGAATTTCCTACCTTTGTGTTTTTTAGAATCATGAGGTCTGTGTTATTATTCCGTATTAGAAACTGCAGATGTAACTCAATAGCCATTTCACCGCTTAAAATTTTAATCATTTTCAAAGTCTGGTCCTTGGGCTCTGGACTCTGTTAAAATAAGAATAACACTTAATATATTATTAAAATGTACTAAGTCAACTTATTTCATCAGTCCTAAAGCCAGTGTAACTAAAGCAGGTTATGTACATACAATAAAACTTATACTTTAATGGCAGGATATACAAGATGCTATCATTATTTATTTATTTATAAATAAATAGTGAAGAACATTTATTTAGTTTTTCATTAGATGTTACTGAGATAGGACACCAGCTTGATGAAATATCAACTCATTCCAAAGTGAATGTCAATGTAAAATAGATAATAAAAAAAATACTGGTAAAGAATGATTTCTGATGATTTTCAAGAAAATTGTTTTATACAGAGAAACTATACAAATAAGAAATTTCCTATATAAGACTGGGAAGACTGAAAGTGCCTTCAATCAGCACACACAGATGGTCTCATGAGCTCCCCTATACCCAGACAACTCTTCACCTTCTATCCAGCAACCTGAGCATCAGAAACCAAAGTTCTGATGGGGGAAATACTGACAAGCAACAGGCCATGGCTCTATAATTTACACCACCATTTCATGGGGCATGAACAGAATAGGTCTGGGGACAGTGCTCATTGATGGAATACTTGCCTAGCAAATGTAAGACCCTGGGTTTAAGCCCAAACTTCATGAGAGAAAGAATAAAAAGGGTCCAGGGAGATGGCTCAGTGGAATAAGCACTTCCCTGGCAAGCGCAAGGGCCTGAATTCAATCCCCAGTTTCGCAAAAAAAAAAAACAAAAAAAAGCAAGAAAGACAGTTAATCACTGCTATGTGGTAAATGCTATTTGTTAAATGCCATTCCCTCCATCTCCGCACTGGGATTAAACACAGGGCCTTCACATCCCCATCCCTTCCTGTCATATCTTGAGAGAGGGTTTCACTAAACAGAGAAATTTCCTAGGCTGGCTCAACTGGAACCCTCTTGCCTCTGCCCTCCAGAGCGCTGGATTGTGAGGATGCACCACCACACCCAGAAATGCCAGACCTTTTCCTCCTCACTTCATGAAGGTTGGAAGTTTTGCTGGACAAAGATCATTCTGAAGTGTAGGTCACAGAATTTGATTTCTTCTAAGTGTTACTTTGCATCAATCCTTAAAACTGTACCTTTTACTGAAAATCCAGTTTTGTAAAAATCAGTCTGATATTAAAATTTATTAATTTTCTGAAGAGACAGTATGCATCACTTAATTAAAAGAACAAGGGCTGGTGAGATAGCTCGGCAGACTAAGCACATGCTTAGGCAAATGCAGAGACCAGGGTTTGATCCCTGGCACCACAATCCACGCAGGTGCTGGCCCTGCACTGGGCCTGCTGAGCAGCCATCGAGACCAGGTGTGGTGGCACACCCTGTAATCCCAGAACTGGGGAGGCTGAACACAGGAGGATCATTGTAAGAGTCTGAGCTGCGCAGTGAGACTCTGTACCAAATACATTAAAAAAAAAAAATTAAAATAGAACACACAATACACCATAGGAATATATATATATATATATATATATATATATTTTTTTTTTTTTTTTTTTGGGGGGGGGGAGGAAGGTTGATACTGGGAACTGAATTCAGAACCTCGCTTCTTTTACACAGGCAGTGTCGCTGAGCTCTATCCCACTCAGGACACATGCTAAATGGCACCATAACTGCACAAATATACTCACTGCATCTGGTGTCTTTCCAGCAA
>PVKA01050931.1:0-12464 GCA_004027165.1 Ctenomys sociabilis
GGTCAGTGGGTGGAGACCTCCAGGCCCGCCGCACCAGAGAGAGATTTCCTAGCAATAGCCAGTCCCACGCCACGGATCCCGACCCAGTGAAGCTTGTCCTGGATTGAGAACTCCAGGCCTGCCATGATGGAGGGACATTTCCCAGCAAGATCCAGTCCTACCCCATGGTCCCAGACCCAGTGGAGCTAGGCCTGTGAGAGAAGGCTCCAGGTCCACCAGGCTGGAGGGAGTTTTGCCAGCCATCTCTGGTTCTGACCCATGGCTCCGGACCCAGAACAGCTAGGCTGAACCAACACAGTATACCCAGTGAATAAGAACATTCACTATCCTTTTAGAAGCCCAGCAGACACACCAAGGCTCAGGCCCGCCCACCTAGAGAGTGATATGCGTGAGACAAGAGGGCCGAATCCGACAATATGCTGGATTCTCGCCCCAAAGCCAGCCAAACTAGTGGGAATTTTCACCACTGACTCTACATCCTGGCTTGGTTCGTGCTCACCTGAACAGGGAACCAACAGTGGGGATCCACAGGAGCTGCAGCAAAAAGGAACTGAACAAAACAGCTAGATACAGGAAAGGCATAAATGGATAATCTCACACTTAATAGACAGGCACCCAAATCGCATTACACGCTAAGGTTATAGCTGCACCAAAGCTGATCACCAAAGGTCAGAGGTCAGTGCCATGCAAAATGACAAGAACAAGGACAAAAACACAATTTCAGGCCTCAAGTCCATCAGAAAGTGCAGAAGACACTAGCTCTTCTAAAATGAATGAATTAACAGAAATGGAAGCAAAGAAACAACATCAGAAAGGTATAGAGGCACTCAGACAAGAATTAATTCCTCAAATAAAAAAGAAATATCTGAACACATATGGAAATAAAGAATCAAATCCAGAAACATCAGAGGGAAAACCAATGCTTACCTAGAACAAATAAAGAGAGCACTATTCCAGCTGAAACATGAATTAACAGGGTCTGAAGCAAAGAAACAGCAGCAGAAAGGTCATGAGGAACTCAAAGCAGTAATAATTTCTGAAATCAAAAACGAATTCTTTAAGAAAAAGAATTCTTTGCAATCATAGCATCTGAAATACAGAAACAAGACTGGAATTATACAGAGGAAATGCAACTTGGAAGAAACTCTGCAGAAAAAGAATTAAAAACTAACTCTAAAGAAGATATGGAAAAAAAATTGAGGTGATCAGAAAAATGATGGATTCCTTCAATGAGCAATACAGAAAAGAAATAGAATACATGAAACAGAGTCAGAGAGATATAGAAGAACTTAAAAATAGCAAGCAGGAGTCTACAAAACTGTATGAATGAAAGCGAAGACAGAGTTTCAGATCTTGAAGATGCTGGTGCAGCTAGTAAAAAGTTGAGAAAAGATCTCTTAAAAACAACGAAAATGCAGGAAAAAATAATCCATCACCTGCAAGATGATGCCAGGATGAACAACATGAGAATAATTCTATCAATGAGAATGAAGGAGTCAATACAAATGACATGAAAAGAATTTGGGGAGAGGTAATCCCAGAAAACTTCCCAAATATGAGGAAACAATATAAAATTCAGGTCATTGAGGCATACAGAAATCCAAATAACTTCAACAAAAGTAAAAACACACCTAGATATATAATAGTCAAGATCCCAGAAATCCAACACAAAAATAATTTACTGAAAGCTGCTACATGGAAGAAGCAGATCACACTCAAAGGAAAACCCATGAGAATTATAGCTGACTTCTCTACACAAACCAGGAAGGCAAGGAGAGCATGGAGGAGAGATCTGCAAATCCTGCATGAAAGCAAATTCCAGCCCAGATTATTATACCTTGCAAAACTCTCTTTCAAGTTTGAAGGAGAAGTGAAACACTTCCACAACACAAAACAACTAAAGAATTCCATCATGACAAAGCCATCCCTTCACAGGCTGCTAAAAGATGCCCTAGAGAGAGAGACCACAATGACCAGAACCCCACGAATGCGAATAGAATGAACTCACTAAAGAGAACAGACAATGAAACACAGGATGCAAAGGAGTACATAACACCAGATAAATATCATGACAAACATAAGTCAGCACATTTCAAATGTAAGCATCAATGTAAACAGACTCAATTCACCAATTAAGAGAAATAGACTGGCACAGATGACTAGGACACAAAATGCAACAATGCGCTGTATACAAGAAACACACTTAACTCAAAACGACATTAACAGGCTCAAAGTCAAAGGATGCAAAACAATGCTACATGTTCCAGCACCTTAGAAAAAAGCAAGAGTAGCAATTCTTTTCTCAGACAGTCTCAACTTCAAACCAAGAAGGATCAAATGACACAAAGACTATCACTATGTATTGCTCAGGGGAAAAATTCAAGAGCAAGTGGTACCACGCATGAATATCTATGCACCAAAAACAGGAGCACAAAACTTTGTAAGACAAATCTTAATGGGAAAGAAAAACGTAATATCTAAGACCACAATCTTATCAGAAAAATTTAACACCACCTCATCTCAAAAAGATAGATCAACCAGAGAAAAAATTAGCAAGGAAGTGCCAGAACTGAATCAGAGCTTGGAACAAATGGACCTGGTGGGTATATATAGAGTATTTCACCTAATCAAAGCTGCATACACATTTCTTTCAGCTGCACATGACTCATTTTCCAAAATAGACCACATACTGCTCTGTAGGTCATGCTTAAGTATATTCAAGAAAACAAAAAAATATCCCATGCATATTATCCAACCAAAGTGCAATGAAACTGAAAAAAATGACAAAAGAAAATAGAAAAACCTGCTAAATTCATGGAAACTAAACAACTCCCTACTCAGCAATCAATGGGTCACAGAAGAAATTAAACAAGGAATTCAACAATATCTACAGTTCAATGTAAATTCAAGCACAACTTACCGGAATTTATGGGATGCGATGAAACCAGTATCATAGCCATGAACTAACACATTAGAAAACAGAACGGAAACAATAAACACCCAACATCTAGGAAAGGAAGAGCAAACAAAACCCACAGCACAAAGACAGGAAGAAATCAAAAAGATTAGAGCAGAAAAGGTGAAAGATTTTTACGATCTGAAGAGAAACCAGAGTATAAATATAATATAATATATGAACCTTCTACAATACCAAAACATTATGAAAACAGTTTGCAATGTATTAATTTATTGAATGTGTATGGTTAAGGTGTCTTGAAACTGTCTGATTGACGTCTGTATTTTAATAAAATAAAAATAAATGAAAAAAAAAAAAGATTAGAGCAGAGATTAAGTCAATTGAGTTGAAGAAATCAGTTCAAAGAATCCACAAATCTAAAAGTTGGTTCATTGAAAGACTAAACAAAGTTGATAAGCCTCTAGCCAAACTCATCAAAAAGAGGCAAGAAAAAATTCAAGCACATGCAATAAGGAATGAAACAGGTGAATTCACCACAGACCCAGCGGAAATTTAGAAGTTTTGCAAAAGTTATTTTGAGAATCTTTACGCTCACAGAATAGAAGACACGGAAGACAGGGACAGATTCCTCAAAAGGTACAAATTACCAAAACTGAACCAAGAAGATATAATAACTCTAAATAAGCCAATAACAGCCAACGAAATACAAAACATAATAAAAAGCCTACTAGAAAGGAAAAGTCCAGGTCCTGATGGATTCACAGCTGAGTTCTACAAGAAATTAATAGAAGATATAATACCTACACTCCACAAACTCTTCAATGAAATTGAAAAGGAAGCAGTCCTCACAAAATCATTTCTGGAGGCAAGTATATTACTCATTCCAAAACCAGGGAAAGACACAACTGAAAAGGACAACTACAGGCGGATCTACCTCATGAACATAAACACAAAAATACGCAGTAAAATCCTAGCAAATAAAAACAGCAAATCACTACAAAGATCATACACCATGACCAGGGAAGATTCCTCCCAGGGATGCAAGATTAGTTCAATATTCAAAAATCTATAAATGTAATACTCTATATTAATAGCCTGAAATCTAAAAACCACATGTTTATCTCAATTGACGTAGAGAAAGCTTTTGACAAGGTCCAACCCTCATTCAATGTCAAAATCCTACAGAAAATTGGAACAGATGGACTCTACCTTCACTTGATAAAAGCCAACTAGGAAAACCCAAAGCTAATATAATCCTAAATGGCGAAAAACTGAAATCTTTCACTCTTAAATCAGGTACAAGACAAGGATGTCCTCTATCACCCCTCTTATTCAATATAGTCTTGGAATAATTAGCAACAGACATTAGAAAAGAGGAACAAATAAATGGAACAAGAATAGGTAAAGAAGAAGTTACATTATCACTATCTGCAGATGACATCATATATTACGTGGAAGTTCCAAAAAATTCCACCAAGAAACTACTAGAATTGATATCAAAATTCAGTACTGTAGCAGGAAAAACGTCAATACTCAAAAGTCAATACCATACCTCTACAAAGATAACAAGCATACTGAAAGGGAAACAGTAGAAACAATACCTTTTAAAATAGCCCAGAGGAAAACGAAATACCTTGAGATTCACTTAACCAAGAAGGCAAAGAAATTTTCACAGAAAATTACAAAACCCTAAGAAAAGAGATTATAGAGAATTTCAGAAAATGGAAAGATATTCCATGCTCCAGGTTAGGAAGAACTAACGTCGTGAAAATGGCCTTACTCCCAAAATTGCTGTACAGATTTACTGCAATCCCTATCAAACTGCCATAAACATACAACCCAGACCCAGAGAAATCATTTGTAAAATTAATTTGGAACCAAAAACGACCCAGAATACCAAAGGCAATCTTGGGCAATAAAGACAAGGCAGGAAGCATCACAATTCCTGACTTGAAATTATACTACAAAGCCACAGTGATAAAAGAAAAATAAATAAATAAACAAACAAACAAAAAATAAATAAATAAAACCAACATGGTATTGGCAATGAAATAGTGCTGAGTATGAATGGAATATATTAGAAGTCTCAGAGGCATCTTTGAACACAGTCAGGCATCTGATCTTTGACACAAAGGCCAAACATACTCACTGGAAGAAAGATGATCTCTTTAACAAATGGTGCTGGAAAACCTGGCTTTCTACGTGCTGAAAACTAAAACATGACCCTGCTCTATCATCATGCACTAAGCTAAACTCAAAATGGTTTAAAGATCTGAACATTAAAACAGAAACACTCAATCTCCTGAAAGAGAAAGGAGGAGGAAATCTTGAAGACATATGGGTAGGCAACGAGTTCATGAACAATCATATATTTGCATGGGAAACACTTCAAAGAATCAACAAATGGAATAAATGCTTCTTGAGGAGATTCTGCAGGTCAAAAGAAATTGTCAACAGAGTGAAAACACAACCAACAAATTTTGAAAGATTTCTTAATAATAAGCAATTAGACAGAGGTCTGCTCTCTAGAATATATAAAGAACTAAGATATAATACTGCCCTCAAACTTAGAGACCCAATTTTGAAATGGCATCTGAGATGAATACATACTTTTCAGAGGAAAACATTAAAGAAGTTAATAAATATACGAAAAATGCTCCACATCGCTAGCCATTCATGAAATGCAAATAAAAACAACACTAATACACCATCTCACTCCAGAAAGAATAGTTATCATAAGGAAGTCAAACAACAACAAATGTTAGATAGGTTATGGTGAAAAGTTAACACTCCTCCACTGCTGGAGGGAATGTGGACTGGTACAACCATTGTGGAGGTCAGTGTGGAGACTCCTCAAAGGAATAGGACTGGAAATCCTATTCAACCTGGCTATCCCCCTACTGGACATTTTACCAGAGGAACTGAGATCATTATATCATAGTGATATGTGTGTACCTTGGTTTGTAGCAGCACAATTTGTGATAGCAAAATCTTGCAAACAACCAAGATGTCCGTCAGATGAGGAATCGTTGAAAAAGATGTGGTATTTCTATATAATGGAGTATTACTCAGCAATTACGAATGAGAAACTTGAAACATTTATATTGAAGTGGATTCCACTTGAACATATACTCATAAGAGAAATAAAATGCACACACATGTCCAAATATCATATAGTCTCCCTACTATAAGTGAAAAGAACACATACAAATAGAAATGCACAACAACAAATAAAAACAATTCAGTCAGATAGGGCAAAGTGAACAGTGCTGCAGTGTACTTATCAGCTTTTATTCGGGATGGTTACCAATCTCAGTTCACAGAGCAAAATTGGAGAAATAGAACAGCTGTAAGGCTAACCAACCTTTTGGCCAAAACCTTTCATGGCCAGTGAAGACCCAGGACATAAGTCAACCTGTAGTGTAACATTTTGAAACTCAGTTGAGCCCCAAATTTTTAAACAAGGACATTATGGAGCCACAGAGGAAACAGATGGATGAAGTATAGCGTGCCTGGGGAGAGTCATATGGAGAGAAAACTGTCACTCAGGCTTTCACTGAGAGCAAACTGGTCAAGCATTGGCCGTGACTCATCCACATGGACAACACAGACAGAGGATCTACAGAGTAAGGTACAAGATTACAAGATAAACCATAAGAGCACTTCCCTGACCTTATCAGATACCAAAACTTCATGTTGTGGTATATTGGTCTTGCTGTATCTCAGTCTTAAGCATCCAACAGAAAAGTATAAAAATGAGGTATACAACGTGGTGCCACAATAATAAGTTGAGCGTTAAATGGCTACAGTTAACAACTTCTTCAGATAACTCACTATTATTGTGGAATTCTCGAATGTGTTAGAATGTGTCTCCAAGTTTAGGGACCTAAATTGGTTAATGACAATGCAGTGCCTATCTTTGACAGATCGGGACAAAAAAAGGGGTATAGAAAGGAAGAATCATAATGTGTGCATAAACAGTACAGTTACGATAAATTTGTGTTGCTTCTACATAAATTTATGAGAAGCAAGATTTGCACTAATGGTGGTTGGGCAGGATATTATGTCAGCTTCTAGTACCATGGACAACCACTAGGAAAATAGCAAGGTTGAAAGTATTAATTATTGAATCTGTGATATAGCTCCGGTATAAAAGTATAGGATAAGTAAAGAGCTTCACTCTCTGAATTTACTGATAAGAGACATATAATAATGTCTGTAAGTGTAATATCATGTATGTACCTTGTACTATATTAAAACTTTATGAAAACAGTTTAAAATATAATATATCTAATCTGTCCTGTTAAGCTGTCTTAAAACTGTCTCATTGATATTTATACTTCAATAAATTAAAAAATAATAACTAACAGTTATAGTAATAATAACATCTGAAATAAAGAAATGAAAGCAGACGGGTATAAAGGAATTCAGATGAGAAACAACAGCTTCCAAATAAAGAAACAATGGTGAAAGGCTTGAGAGGATATCAGATCAAAAATAATCTCTGACACTAAAGAAATGAGAGGTATAATCTAAAGAATTGCTAAGCATTTTATTGGCAGAACCATGGATTGAATGCAGTTCCTAACCATTTCTAATGAAGATACTAAAAAAAAAAAAATAGATGCCATCAGAAAAATTATAGTTTCATATTGATAACCAGTATAAAATAGACATAAAATTTACGAAGAAAATTTAAAGAGATACTCAAGGCCTGGGGAGATAGCTCTGAAGAATAAGCACATGCCTGGGAAGTGCAAGGTCCTGAGTTCAAACCCCAATATGGAAAAAAAGAGAGAAAGGTACACAGTAGATGAACCTCAATTAAAAATTGGCAAAACCATCAGAATGAAAGTAAAGATAGACTGTCAGACATTAATAATACTGTTTCAGCTAGTTAAAAGGTAAGGAAAGACCTGTTAAAACCAAATAAGATCCAAGAAATAATGATTCAACAGCTTCAAGATGATGCAAGGATCAATAATATAAGACTAATAGGCATCAATGAGAAAAAAGGAGTCAGCATAAATGATATTATAAGAATACGGGCAGAATCAATAGCACAAAACTTCGCAAATATAGGGAAACAATCTGGCATTCAGGAAAAAGAAGGATAAAGAACTCCAAATAATATCAACCCAACAAAGCCAAACCCAGACATATAATAAACAATATTTCAGAAATTCAGCACAAGAACGACATACTAAAAGCCAAAAGAGAAAAAAATAGATCACATTTGAAGGAAAGCCCATTAGAATAATGGCAAATTTCTCCTCACAAACTATCAAGTCAAGAATAGCACTAAGCAAAGTATTTCAAGTCCAATGAGAAAATAAATCCAAACCCACACTGATATGTCCTGAAAAGGTCTCTTTCAATTCTGATGGAGAAGGGATACTGCCACATCAAAGAACAACTGAAAAATTTAATGACTACCAAGCCAACACCACACAGAGAACTAAAAGACATTCTAAGGAGGGATCAAACTGAACACAGCTCCAAGAATGAGAATGAAAAGAAACCACCAAATAGGGAAAACAAACACAGGAGAAAATTAGGTAACCAACAGCAGGAAAATAACATGATGAACACAAATAAGTCAATACTTATCAATTATAACCATCCATGTAAATAGACTCAATTCATCAATTAAAAGAAATAGACTGGCAGAGTGGATTAAGAAACAAAATCCAACAATATTCCATGTGCAAAACACATATTTAACTCATAAAGAAGTTCATAAGCTGAAAGACAATGCATGGAGAACAATACTACGTGCCCCAGGACATAGGAAAAAAGCAGAGCTAGAGATCCTGTTCACAGACAATCTCAGCTTCAGACCTACAATGATCGAACAAAATAAAGAAAGCCACTACATCATGATCAGGAGAAAAACTGAAGAGGTAGAAATAACAGTCATAAATATGTACACACCAAATAAAGGAACAACCAAGTTTACAAGAGAAATTATAATAGACATGAAAAATCTAATATCCAATACTGCAGTCTTAACAGGGGACCTTAACACTCCTTTATCGAAAAATGTAGGTCAAACACAGAAACATTGGCAAAAGGTAGCAAAACTGAACCAGACCTTTTAAAAAATACTTAGTGGATATATACAACAGCATCTTAATACACAGATGAAAAGTTTTCTAAAATAGATTGCATACTAGTCCATAGGTCATGCTCAGGATATGCAAGGAAACAGAAATTTTCCCATGTGTATTAATTGACCACAGTGCAATAAAAACTGGAAATTAATGACAAATGAAACCACAAAATCCCCATAAAAATATGGAAATTAAATAACAACTTCCTCAGCCACCAATTAGTAACAGATGAAATTAATCAAGAAATCAAACAATATGTACAACCAACACATCTTTCCAGAATTTGAGGGTTGCAATGAAAACAGCTCTTAAATGGAAATTGATACAAGTGAAATCACATATTAGGAAAACAGAACAGGAACAAATGAATACCCTAATGCTGCACCTCAAGCTTCTAGAAAAAGAAGTGCACAAAAACCCAAAGTACAAAAACAGGAGGAAATCATAAACATTAGAGCAGAACTTAACGAAATTGAGACAAAACATTAAAAATAACTCATGTATAAAAAATATGGTTCTTTGAAAGATTAAATAAAATGATAAAGCCCTAGGTAACCTCTCCAAAAGAAAAAAAAAAAAAAAAAAAAAAAACACTCAATTCAAGAAAAGTGTAAAGTTACTACAAACCTTGCGGAAATTCCAAAGATCCATCAATACCTACTTTGAAAATCTTTACTGCTGCCTGCTTAGGCAGGTGCAAGGACTTGTTTGATTCCCAGGCATTCTGTGCTGGCAAAATGCATAGGCATACTGAGAGGGTTACTGAGATTGGGCATGGTCACACACACCTGTAATTCCAGCACTTGGGTGGCTGGAAATGAGAGAATTACTCAGTCGAATTTATGCACTGAGACACTGTAGACCCTGTACTAAAATACATTAAACAATAACAAGACAAATCTTTACTCTCAAAGAATCAAAGACACAGAAGAAATGCACAAATTTGTAGACAGGTACAAATTAACAAAACTGAAATAAGATGATATAAAAATCTGAATACTCCAATATCCGCCAATGTAATTGAAAATGTGCTAAATAAAAAAAGTACCAACAATGAAAGTCCCAGGTCCTGAGGGATCCACAGCTTAATTCTACAAGAAATTTAGAGAAGGTTTAATCCCAGTAGAATTTTGAACGAAATTGAAAGAAAGCAGTATTCTGAAAAATCAGTCCTGGAGGCATGTATTACACTGATACCAAAGCCAGAGAAAGATTCAACCAAAGGGAGACTTATAGGCCAATCACAATCAAGAGCACAATGACAAAAATCCTCAAGAGAATCCTAGCAAATAGAATACGGAAAAACATGAAGAATATTATTCACCATGACCAGCTGGGATTCATCCAAAAGAAGCAAAGATAGTTTAGCATACACAAATCAATAAGCATATGCACCATATCCATTGAACCAAAACCCAAAACGACATGATCATCGCAATTGATGGAGAAAAGGCTTTTGACAATGTCCACGACTCATTCATGATCAAAGTCCTATAAAAAATAAAATAGATGGCCTCTACCTCAATCTGACAAAAGCCATCTATGACAATTCAACAGCCAAGAAAATTCTAAATGGGGAAAGAAAGAAATACTTCAATATTGAATCAGGTACAAGACAAGGATGTCATTTATCACCACTGGTGTTCAATACAGCTCTGTAAAAATTAGCTAGAACCATTAGAAAAGAGAGGAAGAAAAGGAATAAAAACAGGTAAAGAAGTTAAACATAACATAGAACAGGTATTTTCCATCAAGTACGAATATGTTAAACTTTAACATATCTAGGATGTCTGAGATATTTGATATTCACACGGGTAGTGAGGTTAAGTTCAACTGCATATGTTGTAGGGTAATATCATTAATCTTCTCTTCTGGAGAGTAAACAACTTAGGTTTGTAGACCAAAAATTAGAGAAACAGAAGAGCTGCAAGGATAGCCAATATTTTGGCCCTAGACTTTCAAGGTCAGTGAAGATTCGGGACATAGGAGGACCTGTACTGTGCATGGAACTCACATGTGCCCCAAATTTTCTGATGAAGAAGATTATGGAGCAACAGAGTAAGGTGACTGATGATCTATAATGTGCCTGGGGAGAGACACATGGAAAGAAAACTTTCTCTCAGGCTCTCAGAGAGCAAACTGTTCAAGCAATGGCTGTGACTCTTCCACATGGAGGACACAGACAAAGGATCTACAGTGAGGTACAGGATTACAAGATAAACCCTGAGAGGACTTGAAAAACTTCATCAGATACAAAAGCTACACCTTTTGTTCTATAGGTCTTGCTTTATCTTGGTCTTAACCATCCAGTAGAAAAGTATAAAAATGAGTTACATAAAATAAAGTCATAACAATAAGTGGAGCCGTAAATGGCTATAATCAACAACTTCTTCAGATAACTCACTATTATTATGGACAGCACGGCTGTGTTTGATTGTGTCTCCAAGTTCAGGCACTTGTAATTGTTTAATGACAACGGAGTGCCCATCTTTGACAGGTCTAGACAACAACGAGGGATACAAAGGAAGAACCATGATGTGTGTGCATAAACAGTACACTTAGGATAAATATACCATGATTCTGCATAATTCTATGAGAGGCAAGATTTGCACTGATAGTGATTGGGCAGGATATTATGTCAGCTTCTAGTACTATGGACAACCATTAGGAAGATAACAAGGTAGAAAGTATTAATTATTGAATCTGTGCTATAATTCAGCTTTAAAAATGAGATACGTATATAGATACATTCTTTAATTCATTGATTAGAGACATCTGCTATAATAGTGTCTTTAAGTACAATATCATGTGTGCACCTTGTATGATAACAAATCATTACGAAAACAATTTGCAATGTGTTTATTATGGAATCTGTCCTGATAATTCGATTGGAAACTGTCTCACTGCTATTTGTTATTCAATAAAAACAAGAAAATAAAAACAAACAAAACAGAAGAAAATTACAGACATCTGAAAAAAAAAAAAAAGATTTCAAAGTGGATTCCTAAAAGTGGAAAGATATTCTTTGCTCCTTGATAGGAAGAACCAACATTGTGAAAATGGCAATATTTTCAAAATTGTTATACAGATATCATGTGTTCCCTATCAAAAGATCACTAATACACTTCCCTGACCTAGAGAAATCATTCCCAAAATTTACTTGGAACCAGAAAAGACCTAGAATAACAAGGGCAATCTTGGGCAACAAAGGCAAGACAGGAAGCACTACAAATCCTGATTTGAAATTATACTACAAAGTTACTGTAATAAAATCAGCATGGTACTGGCAGAAAAATTCCAAGGTTCAAAGGAACAGATTAGAAGACATAGATTCAATTACAAACACACTTGCACATCTGATCTTTTTCAAATGGGGCTATCACATTCACTGGAACAAAGGTAGCCTCTTTAACAAATTGTGAGAGGAAAACTGG
>PVKA01050932.1:0-12457 GCA_004027165.1 Ctenomys sociabilis
GAATAAAAAATCTCATATATTGGGGTGGAAGGGAATAATTAAGGACATATATCAAGAAAAGTTTTTATTTTTAAATCATATTTTATTTACCTTAAAGTAACTGTATTTTATTAAACTGATTATACGATCGGGACGGTAGCACATGCCTGCAATCCCATCACTCACCCGGAACGCTGAGGCAGGAGCTAAGGGTTAATGCCAATCTGAATCCTTCATCAAGATCTTTTGTTTAGAGAAAGAAAGAAGACAGGAAACAAACAAACATAGTTTTAGCAAGAACTAGACACAAGACATGTAGTACTCAGGGTGACAATGCTTAATGTCTTCCTCTTATTTGGAAACCTCAAGACATAACGATTGTTGCACGTCTAAGTACAATATACCTTCTACCTAGGATTATAATCTCACTCGCAACTCGAGTGTGTCACCCATTCTTAATCTCCGTCTCTGCGAACCCAGGGGACGGAGCTGGCCTGCAGGTCCGGGGATCGAACCCCCGGCCCTTGAGCCTGCTTGCAGGCTTTTTAATCCGCTGAGCTATATGGCCGGCCCTACAGTAATACATTTAAAACATTTTTTTAAAAACATGTTCTGAGTTTGTGCATCATTGTCATTGTCTGGTTCATAACGGGATGAGTCAGAGCCCTGCAGAATAACTCAGTTGTCCTTGGACAGCAGTAGATTTTTTTCGCCCTTGTTGTATTCCCCAAAAGAGAACCCTTTTCAGTGCTGCATAGTGAACATGAGGGATGTTCCTGCTGAAGAGAGGCCGAGGGTGTTAAAAACTTGGACGGAAGAGACCAGAGCTAACTGCTCTCTGCCCTGCACAAGGGGCGAAGAGTAAATTCTCTACACCCTTTGTTGTGTCCTCCTGGAAGGGACAGAAACTGCAGATTTTCATTCTGAGGCTCTCCTGGTGGGTACGCAGCGACACCAAAATGCTGATTTAAGACGCCGCTGGCTGCCCACAGATCATGGCTTTGGGGGATTTTGTAAAAGGACAAAGGGGCAAGAAAAGTAGCAGGGGGACTGGCTTTGCAGAATAAATGCACCTTCCTGTAAGTTGTCCTGCACGGGGAGGGCCTCAGACGGGAATCTGTCAGACAGCGGGGCCTTCTCCCGGAACGAAGCTTGAAAAAATCTTTGTGAAAAGCTGGGAGCACCCCTTTGTGGAACAGTGTGTACTAGTTTGCAAATATACCAGGAAAAATAATCTTAATAAAATTAGCTTTTTTTTGTTATGTCTTATATGTGGGGTGTGTGTGTGTGTGTGTGTGTGTGTGTGTGTGTGTGTGTGTGTTTGGTTGAGCTGGGGACAGAGCCATAGTCTGAGCACTGAGCTATATCACCAGTGCTTTTAACATTGATTGATTGATTGATTGATTGATTATTTGATTAATAGGTACAAGGTCTCACTCAGTTACCCATCCTCGGCATGAATTTCAAATCCTCCTGCCTCAGCCTCCCAGGAACTAGAAATATAAAAAAAACCAGTACTGCTGGCCTTTATGTTGAGTTTCGTTTATACAATATAACAAACAAATAATAAAAGGTGTTATACACACACACACACACACCACACACACACACGCACACACTTGCAAAGATGCCTATGAAAATGAATGCCATTTCACAGGAATGCAGTTGCTGAATGCTCTGAAAACTTCTAGCCACCTGTCTATTAAGCCTTTTCAAATCGATGGTGTCATCATGAGTTAAATTCACCGGCCAGGGAAAATTGTACAAAACGTAAAAGAACCTCTGCACGGCTGGAGTTGGAGCGCAGTGGGAGGTTATTTCCCAGCATGCGGGAGACCTGAGTTTCCTCTGCAGCCCTGTAGGAAAAAAATAATAATAATAATGAGGAATTAATATAGTCGTTTACATTAAGGTAAAACAAAGCATTATAGGAGCTAAGAGCATGGAGCTGCACATTTAAAATACACTATATTTTATTTAGTTCATCATTTCGTGTGTGTGTTTGTGTTTGCATGTGTGTGTGTGTGTGTGTGTGTATTGCTAGCCCACAGAATAGAACCCAGGGTTTGCTGTATGCAAAGCAAGTGTTTTATTATTAAGCTGCACCCAAGCTTCTGTATGTTAACTTAAGAGAGAAAATAAAAGGGCAAAAAAAAAAAAAAAAAAAAAAAAAAAAAAAAAGGTGTATTCAGCACTTGTAAGACTTCTCTCAATGGCCCACCATACGGGACACCCGCAAATCGCTGGAGGAAGAGGCTCAGGTTAGTGGTTTAGTCCGATGTTGTATGATCCCAAAACCGAGGTGCCTGCAGAAGGGTGTCATGCCTGCCCAGCTCGGGGTGCTCATAGAGCAGAGGACAACTCAGGGGCTGGAGGTGAGACCTCCAGGACCACACCTGCCAGCAGCACGCAGAGCTACAGACTTGTTGCCTGAAGCCCCTGGCGAATACAGTGAGCCATGATCGAATCCCTTCCCAAAACCGTGAGATTTTCAGGGATCGCTGACAACTATCACAGGGGACACAGTGTGAAGGATTAGTGCTGAGATTGAGTTAGAGGTTGCAGGAATATTTTTCTTTTTTTTTTTTTTTTTTCAGAAAATACAAGAGGGAGACAGAGACACAGAGGCAAAGACAGGGAAAGAGAGAGAGAGAGAGAGAGAGACAGACACAAGACAGGGACAGACAGAGAGAGAGAGAAATAGACAAACAGAGACACAAGTCAGAGACAGAGAGAGAGATAGACAGACACAAAGAGACAAAGACAGGGACAGAGAGAGACAGACAGATAGACAGACAGAGACACAAGTCAGTGACAGAGAGAGAGACAGACAGACAGACACACATTGAGAGACAAACACAGGGACAGAGAGAGAGATAGACAGATGGACACAAAGAGACAAAGACAGGGACAGAGACAGACAGATAGACAGACAGAGACACAAGTCAGTGACAGAGAGAGACAGACAGAGAGACAAACAGACAGACACACATGGAGAGACAAACACAGAGACAGAGAGAGAGGGATACACAGACAGACACACAGACAGAGACATAAGACAGGGACAGACAGGGAGCGAGACAGTAAGAGAGAAAGAGACAGACACAGATAGATAAACATGCAGAAAGAGACACAAGACAGGGACAGAAAGAGAGAGACGGACAGACAGAGACACAAGACAGGGACAGAGAGAAAGAGAGTGACAGACAGACAGAGAGACAGACAGACACAAAGAGACAAAGACAGAGACAGAGAGAGGCAGAGACAGAGAGAGAGACAGACAGACAGAGACACAAGACAGGGACAGAGAGAAAGAGAGTGACAGACAGACAGAGAGACAGACAGACACAAAGAGACAAAGACAGAGACAGAGAGAGGCAGAGACAGAGAGAGAGACAGACAGATGGACACAGAGAGACAAACATAGCGACAGAGAGAGAGACAGACAGACAGAGACACAAGACAGGGACAGAAAGAGAGAGACAGACAGACACACAGACAGACACAAAGAGACAAAGACAGAGACAGAGAGACACAGAGAGAGAGACAGACAGAGACAGAAGACAGTGACAGACAGAGAGAGACAGACAGAGACACAAGACAGGGACAGAGACAGACAGACAGACACAGATAGACAGACAAGACAGCGACAGAAAGAGAGAGACAGACCCAGACAAAGGGACAGAGGCAGAGAGAGACCGCGGCAGGACAGAGGGACGGAAGGAGGGAGGCAGAAAAGGTGTTAATCTTGCTGGGTTTTCTCCCGGGCAGCCGGGACCCACTCCCACCCTACACCTTACGCTGTCTCTTCCTGTTGGGATGGTGTAAAAGCCTATTTTTCAGTTAAAGATTTTCTGCAAGCATTGACGGGGAAGCCTGGGAGACTTTTTTTTTTTTTTTTTTTTTTTGAGACAGGGTCTCACTATGCAGTTCAGGCTGGCCTTAAGCTCACTTGGTAGCTCAGGCTGGTCTCGAACTCACAACAATCCTCCTGCCTCAGCCTCCCGAGTGCTGGGATTACAGGCGTGCGCCACCACGCCCGGCTCCTCTGGGAGACTTTAATTGGGTTAAATTTTATCGGGCTTCTTCAAGAGAGCAACAGTACAGGCCCCAGAAGAGAAACGGTGATGAGATGGAGGTGTGCTGCGTGGTAGGGTCCCCCCTGCTGTTTGGCTCAGTTTGGCCTTTCACTATTTCTTCCCTTAATCTTACATAAAAATGATTCTGGCTATCAGCCGATTTACATCCTTTTCTTTATATGTTATAAGGCATGCCAGGTGCATAGGACAAAAAGAAGCTGAGATAGCTCAGTGGACTAAAGCGCCTGCTTGGGCAAGCTCAGGCAAGTGCAGGGACCGCGGTTTGACCCCCAGCACTGCCTGTTGTGCTGGCCCCCAGGCACGGCGGGGCACAGCTGTAATCCCAGGGCTGGGGAGGCTGAAAACATGAATCACCACCAGTCTGAGCCTCATAGTGAGACCGTACAGCAATCAAACACATTAAAAACAAAAAAAGAATTATAAGAATAAACCAATGCATACAAATTCACAGCCTCAACAATTCCCTGAAGCTAATATACTGAAAACAAAACCAAACCAAATTTAATGCTTAAGTTTTCAGGTTCCTCATTCATACTATGGGACTGTCATACCAGGACACAGGGTGTTTCCTTGGAAAAATAGACAGGGATGCTTTTGGATTGGTTAGGGTGTGTGGAATTCAGGAACCAGCCAAAAGTATTCTTCTGTATTGTTGTTTGATGATGAAGGGTACTTCTGGTAGCTCTTTGAGAGATGTCAGTGGGAGTGTTGTGTTTTGTGTCTGGTTGTCCCCCCAAAGCCTCATGCAGTCATGGGGTGGGGACTTCTAGAGTTGGAGATTAACTCATGATGCACTGGGATGATGTGTGATCCAAGGCTGGGATTATGGGTCTTAGTAGTGCTGGGATTATGAGTATGAGTACTTGCCCCAGAGAGCCTGAATGGAGTATGAGAGACAGAGAGACAGACTTTCTTTAGGGACTGCTCTTTCTTGTTGCTGTTCTGTTGCCATGAACGGCTGCTCTCTGCCCTGTGCCCCTCTGCCCTGGAGCCAGCTGAGTATGGACTGAACCCTCCATAAACTGTGAGCTAAATAAACCTCTCCTTCCTTCCTTTTGGTGTTGTGTATTTGTCCCAGCAACGAGAGAAGAGGAGCTAAGACAGGGAACACTTACTATTTAATAGCTTCTGTGAAGTTATTTTCTTATCACTGAAGGTCAGCATTAATGATTGGTCTTTATTTTTTTCTTTTCGGATCAATAGAGGCATAACACAGGCTGGAGACCCTCACAGAGAATTGTTGGTGCCTTGACACGACCTTCCATCACATCTGCCCCTTTATAGATTATCGTGTTTAAACATCATTCTGCAGAGAGCGCTTCTCTGAAATCGTAAATTGCAGTAAAGATTAGAGGCCGCAGAAATGCTTAATAAAACCAACACACAAAAAAGTAATATCAGCATCTGGGAAAACACAATGAAAGGGGTTGTCTAGACATAATGAAGCATTCCGTGCCATTTATGGCTGCAAAATGCAATAAAGCAGTTGGGAAATTGTTGAGTTGTCAGTAGAGAATGATTGCACTTTCACTTAAGGAATGACTCACTCGCCAATAGCATCTTTATCTGCCTTTACAGAATTAAAAAGTGGAGTTATGAAATATTCTGCTACAAGCATTTTATATGAGTACCGTGCAAGCGGTATGCCTTTGCTTTATATTTCTGCATTAATCCATGTAGAAGTCTACCGTGCAATTATCTCTCAATTTACAGTGTTTTTGCCATAGAAAATCACATCCCGGAAACCCCCAGGAGAGAATTGCCTGCCTTATATTAATAAAAGTGGGTAATAATATGCCAATAGTGATAATCATTAAAACTGCATCATGCAGGCAGAAAAGAGAAACAATCTAATAATTTATTGTCCTATTAAGTCAACATGAAACGGAGATACGTAGGCTTCACGAAACTTTCTGGCTTGTGTCTACTGAGCATGGTGTTACTGTATTTCTCAACACAGTTATCTTGAATTATTTCTGATGCAATTTCTTTTCTTTTTTTTTTTTTTAATGCGTTTGGTAGAGGGTCTCGCTACACAGCTCGGACTCATAGTGCTCCTCCTGTCTCAGCCTACCCAGCTCTGGGATTACAGGTGCGTGTGTCACCACGCCCAGTCTCCGTGGCCAGCGCAGTGTGCCCAGGGCAGCCCCTGCATGGGACATGGTAGGCCGGTCCCTGGAGCTTAATCCGCTGGGCTATTCTGATTCCATTTGCTGCAGTTGTGTCTCAGTTGGAGACTACGTACACAGACATTTTCCTAATGGCATTCTTTTCCGTCATGGCACGAATCAGTCATCTAGGAGTATGTTAGTTTCCACTGTTCACGATATTCAACCATATACTTCAAGAGGTTGAATCACAGACAAATGTTTACACTTCCACGGTTTCTCTTATGTGCGAAATCCTAAATATAAAGACAGAGGGGAAAAAAATGATACAATAAAGAATGTAGGGAGAAAGATGTTTCTCAAGGGAAGAAGAATGAATATGGGATTAAGACATGTCCCGGTCATACTCCAACTACCCAGGAGGGGCGTGACTATCATGTACTACAAATGGATTAATAAAAAAAAAAAAAGATCTTGAAAACAAAATAAAAATGGAAAGGATCTTTCTGGAGATTGCATTTATATTCCAGTAGAATCGCGAGGTGGAATAATTGCCTGAGAAAAAAATAACATAGAAGATATCTAGCTGGGCATGGTCACACACCTATCTGTCATCCCAGCACTTGGGAGGTAGAAGCAGGTGGATCCCAGGGAGATGGCTCAGTGGGGCAAGCACTTCCCTGGCAAGTGTAAGGGCCTGAGTTCAATCCCACGTTCTGCCAAAAAAAAAAAAAAAAAAGTTCAAGACCAGTTTTCATTTTCCTTTGAATTGTGTTGTACCTTTCTATTTTAATTTCTTTTTTTGAGTTCTTCTACTGGAAAGACTGTATGATATTTACACATGTGGGTCTGATTTAATTCACTTACAAATATATGTTCAAGTGGCATCTGCCTAAAGGCTTCAAGTTCATCATTCATTATAGGTGAGTGACACATTTTGTATCTATATATTCAAAATAGTTATGATACATATACAGCTCCATGCTCTTAATGCAATGAAGAGAAAGATTTCTTCGAATAGTGTTTGTGGACAGGATATCGTGTCTGCCTCTTGTACAATGAATAACCTCTAAGAAGACAGCAATATGCAATGTATTAATTATTGAAACTGTCCTACTAGTCGATTTTCAAACTGTCTCATTGCTATTTGTTTTTCTATAATTTTTTTTTTTTTTTAAAGAGGTCAAAGGACCGGGGAGATGGCTCAGTGGAATAAGTGCTAGCCTGGCAAGTGCAAGGGCCTGAGTTCAATCCCCGGTTCCACAAAAAAAAAAAAAAAAAAAAAAAGAGGTCAAGGCCAGCCTGGGCTGCAGTAAATTAGTTTAAGTCAAACCTGTACTCTGTAATCAGATGTTGGGTCAATAAGAGCTGTTGCTGACAACTGAATTCAGTGAAATGCAAAAGCTCTGTCTGCCTGTATATTGTGTAAATCAAAAGAAACAGTCCATGCAAGGGCAGGGGTTCGATTATGGGGCCTGCCATACCAGGTAGCGGCCCCACCGCAGAGCACACTGAGATTGAGATTGGGCATGGTGGAGCGTGCCTGTAATCCCAGCTCTTGGGAGGCTGTCAACAGGCGGATCACTACAACTCCAGTCTAGTGGTGAGACCCTGAACACCCTGTAGACCTTTCCCTAAAAAAAGAAAAAGAAACAGTGCACAAGTATTTAATAGTTTTTGTGTTGCTTTTCTGTGTCTAACGTACAAAAGTATGGTTCAACGTTGAATAGCAAGGTGTTACACCCCAAAGTATTTTTGTAATGAGAACCTTTAAAAAAATTAAATAGTATTTTTCAGTATGTTTTAGTAATATCTACTTGTGTTATAAAAAATGAAAGTGAAAGAAAATGAAACACACTGATGCAAAGCTGAGGACCCTGCTCTTCATTCAGATTTTCATCCGTGTCGGCAATGGACTCTTTTGATTTTAATATACAATTGTCTTCTCATTGGTGGGGTGGATCTGAGGTATAACTCAGGGGCACAGGGCCTGAGTGAGGTCCTGAGTCTAACCTCTGGTGCCAAAAAATAATACTATCAGTAATTAGAGGAGCAATTCTGGAACTGTAAATGCAAACTCTAATATGTTAAAATCATGAAGTGTAAGCACACACACATATACCCATAAATGCGTACTCCACACCCTCTTACATTTTTCTTCCATTGCTCTCTGGCTCTGTTTTTAAATCTTTCTATTCTTTTAAGATATTTTTTAAAGAGAATAAAAACTAGTAAAAAGAAAAATAGAAATGGTACAGAATTTCAATAAACACAGTGAAGAGGACTCAACGACGTCACATTGACTGTTTATCTTCAAAATACTTGTTCAGGTTACTAGACATATGCATGCAAAATGGGTCAAGAGCACTCAAATACAAAAGGCATTAACCGTTCCATGAAATAATTGATTTTAAAGAAGTCTGGTCGTGGTGGCACATTCTGGAATCTCAGGGCTGGAGAGGCCGAAAGCAGAAAGATGACTGCAAGTCCCGGCTGCATACTGAGACCCTGTACCAAATACATGATTTTTTTTTTTTCTTTTTCCTAATAGTACAGGGTCTATATGGTCTCACTACATAGATTGGACTCATAGTGATTTCCCCTGCTTTCAGCCTTCCAAGCACTGGGATTAGAGGTTCAACTGGGATTAGAGGCGCATGCCAGCATGCCCAATCTCAATCCTGTGTCAGCATGCCCCAGGGGCGGGGCCGGCATGGCACTCTGGGGATTGAACCCCACCTTCTGCTCTCTGCCTAAGCAGGAGCTTTAATCCCCTGAGCTGTCTGAGCATCCCACACATACATAAAATTTAAAACAATGACCAGAATCATTTAAAGGAAGAGAAATACAAAAATTAAAGCATGAAGAGTTCCTTTCAACAGACAAGCAGAAACCAGTAGAACAAATCCTGTTTGTATACACACATATTTTTCTCTTTCTTTCTTTCTTTCTTTCTTTCTTTCTTTCTTTCTTTCTTTCTTTCTTTCTTTCTTTCTCTCTCTCTCTCTCTCTCTCTCTCTCTTCCTCTTTCTTTCTTTCTTTCTTTCTTTCTTTCTTTCTTTCTTTCTTTCTTTCTTTCTTTCTTTCTTTCCTTCATCTGCATGGGTAAACATCATATTGTCTCCCTGGTGAAAAAACCTGAAAGACTGCATAAAATTAAGAGGAAGTTCAATGGATACTGTGAGAGGGAAAGCATGTGTTTCTCTTCCTCTCTTCTAATCTCTCTTACTCATTTGTAAGCATCCTATAAATAGCATCACATGGACACATGTGAACCATTAACGTCACATTAAGACTCGGCAAAGTGGTCATGCCGGAATATGCGTGAGCATATCTGGGCCGGTCTTGTACACTTGGTAGCTTTGATTCCATTCGAATTTCTTCTCGTGCACTTTCAAGCCCTTACTCCGGAATCTACGAGTGGACTCTCACGGAGCTTTTCCAAGTAGAGGCAGCAGCTTCTTGTACCAGCATGCGGCATGTTCTCTATCAAGCCACAGAAGGCATGCAGAGAGAGGATTGCGCGGGACTAGGGCTGAGGATACTTCCCAGGTCTCTGCAGTCCTTTAGCTGTTACTAGTCAAGTGCACACCACGCACTCCCACTGTCTTACTGAGAAGGAGTGGAAAGTCTAAAGTTCAACTCCTTGCAGTTCTTTATGGCCATCACGGCAAAGTTAGCAGCTGTCCAAGAGCCAGGACTCTACTGGAGGTCTTAGGAACTGAAAGTTAGGAGAAGCAAAGCTATGGAGTATTTAGGCTCAGGTGGTATGGACAGCGTGAGTAATCTTTGACTGAAAAGTAGGGTTGGCCTGTCATGGTGCCAGGGATTGGAGACAGAGTACGAGACCCACAGAGCAACTCTTCTCCCACTGCACCGCCGGCTTTCGAAAACGATCAGAGTCACATGGTCACACCATTAAAAGTCAACCCATGCCACCTACTGCTTTATGCCCCTATCTACTCTGTCTGCACTTTTCTCCTGAGCCCCGTTTTCTATGACCAATAGTATTTAAAATGATACAAGGGTCCTCAGTCCCACTTAATTGCTATGCACTCAAGAAAGAAAAAGAAATGCTAGGTTACCTTTTCATTGTTTTTTTAGGACAAGCATTTCCAAAACTCCACATGCATTTCCTGTATAAGTGACCTACTTATAAATATGTTTATTAATTTCACATATTTTATTTGTTTATTTATTTTGCGGTAAAAGGGATTGAACTCAGGACCTTGTGCTTGACGGGCAAGTGCTTGTTCTACTGAGCTATCTCCCTGGCCCCATTTCAGGACGTTTTCTAGCAATGCGTTATTGCATTGCTGATTTCTGATGGTCTATTGAAAGGAGAAGTCAGTGATTAGCTTTATCTTTCTCTCCATTTTAACTTCTTATAATTTTTTAACAATTGGGCGTGTTGGCATCTATGAATCTGAGCAAGGAATTTGAAGACGGCAGAATGCGACGTAACAAGCATAGTTGGATTTCGATCATTTTGTTTAGTAAAATTCTGTGTTGTTTCTAATACTTGTTTATTTGTTACAATTTTATTGTCTTTCTTTCTTTCTTTCTTTCTTTCTTTCTTTCTTTCTTTCTTTCTTTCTTTCTTCTTTCTTTATATTTAGGACAGGTTGTACAGGGTCTCACTACTAGATCAGACTCAGAGCGATCCTTCTGTTTTCAGCCTCCCAAGTGCTGGGATTACAGGCACACACTACCATACCCAGTCTCAATCTCCATCTCAGGGCGCTCTGGGGGTGGGGCTGGCACAGCAGGTCCTGGGATTGAAGCCTAGTCCGTGACTCTTCCTAAGGAGGTGATTTAGTCCACGGGGCTATCTGGCCAACCCTGTATGTTTACGTGGGTTTTTTTGTTTGTCTATTTTGGTAGTACTGAGGATTAAACACAGTTACATCTGTAGCTGATTGACTGATTGATTAATTGAGTCATTCATTCTAGACAGGCTCTTGTTAGGTCTATTCCTAAGTCCGACTTGCGACCCTCCTGCTTCTGCTTCCTGCAGCTCAGCTGTCTCAGGGCTGAACCATTCTGCCAACAGGGAGCTGGGTATCTATCATTGTTCATCTGCTGCAATAATTTATTTTTAACATGTTTATTCAAGTCCAAATTTGCAGGTCAGGGATACAGCTCCCCAACACAAGCGCCTGCTTGACCAGTGCAAGGTCTTGAGTTCAATGCGTGGTACAAAATTAAAAAAAAAAAAAAAAAATTGAAGTCACTTCAGTTTTCAGCTTTAGCAAATGAATTTGTACTTGTGAATAATTGTGCACTAGGAAAATGTGTGTGTGTGTGTGTGCGTGTGCGTGTGTGCGTGCGTGGTGAATTAAGTCTGTATTCCTGATGAAGAACGCTTTTGTTATGCAGGAGTCGAGAGGCGTATTTCCCAGTGGGCACTTTGTATGCGTACAGACACGAAGGTAATTTTTATGTGCAGACACGAAGGTCGTTCTTACGTACTGTCCTAGCATGCATGATCATCTGTGCATGTCTGTGCACGCTCGTGTTGATGCTTGTTTGCATTGGTGATGGCATTGAGAGACTTCGTGCAGTCCTCCATCACTCAAGGAGTTCTCCGGGGACATTTTCAGCAGACAACAGTGTGCGCCCAGGTGCAATCAGTTCTTTCCCTAAGGAAATACGGCCTCGCACATCACCCGTGCTGTGATACAACAAGCCTTTTGGGCAGAGAAGTCTCGCTGTTTTAAATAATGAAGGTATAAGCTCCTGGGGATCTGCAGTGCCCCAGGATGGTGAAGTCCGTGGGGCACATTTCAAGCTCTATTGGGATGACCAAGGCTAGAAGCAAGACAGCTTCCGGAAGAGTGTATTATCATTATTATGTCAACATAGAAACCGCTGTATTTCTGACCTCGTTAGAAAAGCAGCAAACATGCCTGCCTGCTTTTTCTTCCACAGTCAAGGAAGAGGGAGACCTCTGGCACCGCCAAAGAGAGTGTCGCATCTAAGTGTCTCTCCTGGAAGGGGCTTGAGGACAGAAGAAAATGATTCAGAATCAAATAAAGGGACTGGGGAGACAGCTCGGGGGTCTAAGCACCTACCTGGCAAGCACAGGGTCCAGAGTTCAGTCCCCCCGGTACCTCCTGTCATGGTAATCACACAGCCCCAGGGGATTTGTGGTGGCTCCAGAACTGGGCATGGTGGTGCATGCTTGTGATCCCAGCACTGGCGTGGCTAACCCAGGAAGATTATTATGAGGCTGAGCTGTGTAGTAAGATGCTATACCAAAGACAGAAA
>PVKA01050933.1:0-12453 GCA_004027165.1 Ctenomys sociabilis
CTTGGCTAATTTGCCTTTTTCTAATAGCCAGCAATGTTGAATGTTTTACATGCATAAACCATTTATAATTCTTCTGAGAAGTGTTTACTTCAGTCACTCATTTTTTGACTGAGTCTGTCATTCTGTGAGGTCTATATCCCATGTTCTAGGACAGGAAGAATATTGTAAAAATATTTATGAATATTCCTAAAGATTTAATATAATTGCAATGAAAATACCAATAGTATATCTTGTAGAACTAGAAAACATATTCTAAACTTTACGTGTGACCAGAGGAGACATAAAAATAGCAAAAACAATCCTGGATAACAAAGACAAAGAAGAAGCATCACAATTCCAGGCTTCAACTTATATTATAAAACACAGTGATAAAAAGCATGATACTACCAAAAAAAAAAAAAAACAGATGTCAACCAATGGAACAAAATAGAGGACACAGAGACAACTGCAGACACATCCGGCCACCTGATCAGAAGGGTCAAGCATACATACTGGAGGGAATTCAGCCTCTTAACAATGGCGCTGGGAAATTGGCTGTCTGTACATGCACAAGACTGAATCTAGACCCATGTCTCTCACCATATACTAAACTAAAATTAAGTTGGATCAAAGATGCAAATGTTATAACTAACTTAAATTACTCGAAGACAAAATAGGTGAAACCTTAAGGTCATAAGGGTAGGAAGAGACTTTCTATTCAGAACCCCAACTGGGTAAGAAATAACATAAAGAAGACAACAAATAAGATCATATGAAATTAAAAGACTTCTGCACAGCAAAGGAAACAACCAACAACAGAATGTGTAAAAAAAAAATTTTCCAGTTACATTTTGAACAAAATAGATAAAGAATTCAAAAATGCGACCTTCCAGAATTTTCTTTTTTCCTGGCTCCAGAGTCTCCTACTTGGGCAACGTTTTCCCTGTTATCTCAATGCTCAGGAGTGGCTCTTTTCTCAGAATGGATAGAGCACCTCAGGTGTCTTCCCTGTGCTGTCTCAACCCTTGTAGCTACCCAATGACACATAAGAAGGGTGAAGAAGAAAACTGGGACTGTGCCACACCAGCACCAGCCACCTTACACTTGCAACTCCTGCCCATCTGGCCGGGTTCTTTCCCCGTGAGGCTGCAATCGCATCATTGCTCTCTCCATTCTTTTTTTTTATTTTTGTTTATATTTTTGGCACAGGGTCTCACTATATGGCTTGCACTTGTAGAAGTGATCGTCCTATCTCAGCCTATCCAGTGCTGAGATTACAGGCATGTACCAGCATAGCCGGTTCTGGGGCTGGCACGGCATGCAGTACTGGGGATTGGACTTGGGTCCTTGCACTTGACAGGGGATACTTCAATCACCAAGCTATCTCCCTAGCCCTATTCTCCTCATTCTTGAGTCCTCTGTTTGCTCCTTGTTTGGGGGCCTTCTGTTCTCTGGGCCTCAACTCCTCTACCCCCACCCTCACCATCAATCCTCCCATGCCAGAATCCTTCTTGTCCTTCAGATGTGAGTTCGTTCACCCTCCTTGTATGTCTGCTCTGACCACACTAAGTCTTTCTTGCATCCACTGTTCACTGTTGTTTTGCAACCCACTTCCCTGGATTTTCTTCATGCCAACCTTCCTTCATGGACATTACCTTCTTCATTGGATTGGTTGTTTATGCATCATCCACAGTGAGCAGAAGTTGTTTACTTGTTCTCTACTGGCTTTTCAGTGTCCAGCACAGCCCCTGTCTCTAGAATGATTTCATGTGCTTAATGGATTAAAGAAGGAAAGGGGAACCACAGAAGAAGGGAAAGTAGAAGCCTATGGTGCTGAGGTCTTCATAAGGTGTTCTGTTGTCTACGGTGGGCTGTCCTGTGTTTCATTTAATGTTCACAGCAAGCAAAGAAATAGATACTGTAACCCCACCTATAGACCTATTGTTAACACTTATGAAATTCTCTAAAGTTCTTTGTTTCTATATAGAATTAAATACATAAGAAATTATAAGGCACAAAGTAACAATAAGCTACAAAGTCCAGATTTGAACTCAGCCTGAGTCCAGAGATTTCAGAGAAATTAAGTCTCTCATATTGTAAAGGTCTCAGAGATTTTGAATCTTTGAGTGCTGACTCCAGACCTTCATAGTCTTTGCCTTTTCTTCTGCACCAGCAAGTCCACAATAGTAGAGGGAAGGAATGCATATGGAAGCAAAAGAAGGCAGATGACACCATCTCTCCTCCCTCACTGTCCTCCCTCTGCCCTTCTAGTGTTCTCTGTCTTCCACCCTGCTCTGTGTGCCTTGCAAGGCTTACACCAAGGAACTTCTTTGCCTTCTTTCTATTGGCTGATAGGCATTTGAAGGGAAATTGTTTAATTCCCAACTATCCCTCCTTCTGGGTTGAGTAACCATCTCATGTCTTAGGTGTAGCCTCTTCTTGAGGGCTCTTGATCTTTTACTGGAAGTGACAGCAGCTCCCCTTTATGACTGGCCTATACCACTGGATTAGTCACTTTTCTCTGGTGGTTTGCTTAAACTCTGACCCAATTTTGAAAGTTTTCCTATATTCAAAATGTGGTGTGCCATCTACTTGTATCCTCTCAGTACTCCAACTCTCTCCCTCAGTTTTGCCAGTGAGGCCAACTAGACATCAGATGGAAAGTTCTCTGTTCACTGGGCCCAGATTGATTGACTAACCAGGAGTTTTTCTTCAGAAATAGGAACATCCGATTCAGATCAAATTTCTCATTTATATGCCTTTGTCCATGAGAACAAAATACAGCCCTTGAGTTTCCTATTCTAGTGATTTCTCCACTACAAGTCCAGCCTTTCATGAGCTCCCATCTTCCAAGGATCAAATAATTGGCTCCTTACCTTCTGTGAACTTCATTTGCAACAGAAGATTTTGTTACTTTTGCAACTGTTAAAATGACATTACAGATACATAGATATCTGTCTAAACACATATGTTGTGATATGTTTATTGGTTAGATGGATATCTCTGTGTGTTTCTGGCTTGTAGTTTATTTCTTATAGAGACTATAGTTTATTAGTACATGTTATATAGTCACTGTCAAGATACCCTTTATCTAGTATCTTTATTGTGGGTAAAAACGAGCATACATGTAATTTTGTGTATTCCCTTAATGTTCTATCATCAATACGTCTCCATAATTGTATTTTGCAGTGATGACATGCTGTTCCATGAGACAGGCATGCCATAATTTGCATGGCTAATTCTATTTTCTGCCCAACATGGTTGAAAGCATCTTTGCTTGCATTCACACGCCAAAGCCAAATCTTAGCTTTCTCAGTCACTGCCTGTGTGACTTCTTCTTTTTGAGTCATTTGACTTCTCAATGATTCTATTTCTCATGTGCCAAGTGATAATTATAATAATATGTACCCTTTTCAGGTCACAGAGAAGTTACACACAGCTGTCTGAGATAATAGATATGAACATGTTTCTGAATTTTATAATTGTGTATCACTTCCTAACAATAGAACATTGCCCTCTTCAACCTCCTTTGTAGTGCTTGTCTCTATCTTAGAATATGTTGTTAAATCATTGTTTTTGCTTGTCTGACCCCAAGACCAAATTGTACACTAACAATTGAACTCTGTCCATCTTATTCACCCTGAACTCCCAGAACTTGGAATATTGTGGGCTGAAGAAATCTTCATCCACACTTTGAGAAATACAAAAAAATTTTGTTAAAGAATGAAGAAACATTAATTTAGTATCAAGATTCTATTTATCTAAGCTACTGAAAAAGTATTGTGATTTCTGCCAATCTGGGAAAATACTTAGAAATAGTATTAAGAGGATGGAGAGGTGGCATGCAGAAAAAAAGTGCTTCTGTTCAGGGTAGGTTTTTTTTTTCTCTCCTAGATGTTAATTAAAACCCATGCCAAGGACTGTAGGAATTTACAAAAGCTTTCATTCATACTAAGCAAGCTAGTACTATTCTAAGTAATAGCTGTGCTTCTGAATGCACAATGCATTATAGGCAGGAAAGAAACAGTTGAAAGAAGGGAATCTTTATCTATCCCTCTAGCATGTACAGATTCCTGAGTAAGCTGTGTTTGAGTCCATTATAGAACAAGGATTGGAAGTGTTCTAAACTTAGATGCTGGTTATTGTTGAGCAGCTCTCTGACGACGCCAGAAGCCACTGAGTGCTGCACTTTATAGGAGTTAATTTTATGGTACACACATTATAATTCAGTAAGGATATTTTGGAAGAAGGACAAAAGGAAATGAATCAGCCTAGATACTGAACTGTGTTTCATTGTGGTGTACAAATTGCTAATAAAGAAATCAATTCACTATAAGATGATATTAAATCACAAAAGAATATATGCAATGCATTACTGAGCGTAAATATATTAAAGAAAGTAAATAGGGAACAACTTTTAAAGGACATACTCCAAACTCCAAATTTGTACAAATGAATAAAACAACTTGCTTGAGGTTATGCAATGAGCTGGGGCAAATCTGGACAGAACCATGCTTTCTTGGCTACCAGAGCACTGTTATTTCTGATACATCAGTGGTTTTGAACAGCAGTGAAACATGGAAGCATTTTGTTTCTGAATTCAGAAAGCAAAACTGAATAAATTCCAGAAACTATGGATCATTAAATGTGACATCAACTTTCATCCAACTGCAAGCTTTAAAACTATGTGACACACAAGCCTTTAATGAAAAAATGATCATTTCACTGAATCAACATCAATGATCATGAATGATAATCACAAAATTGTTCTTTTTGCATTATTGAGAAGATTCCAATAGATTAGGGTTTGACACAAAAATAATGTTTCTTGATGTAACTGAATCACTTGAGGAAGGCTTTCATATTTCTTTTGGAAAAATGTTTTACAAATGGAAAAATGTGACCTAGTTAATAATGAGGTTTGGAGCAAGCATTGCTTATAACAAGAACATGAAAAAGAAGAAAGGATTAAGTTATGGTCACTGGCTGCTTCATGTGGTAGAAACGAAGGAGCTCAGAACTAGAGAGTTAAGAAGCTCTAATATTGCTACAGCTCTCAGTACACCACACAAACATTGGTGACCTTAGAGCCCGAGGTTTTTATGCCTATGAAGGAGTTTTAAAGTCCATCAGATTTCAATGCCTAAAAGGAAGAGAAAATATTCTCAGGCCAACTCAAGGCAGGAAGAGAACCCCTTTCATACAGAGCCTTAAGAGGTTTCACTATGATATTCCACCCAACTCCTTAGGAAAGCAAAAAGGAAACTTCCAGCCATAAATAGTGCACTGGGAGGAAATAGGAATGCCAAAGAAGCACTCTATGCTTCATGACTAGGGCCAGTCAAAACTTATTATTCCCACTGTGAAAGAACATCAAGCAAAGAAGCTAATCTAAAGGCTAGTCCTGGCCTAGTGCATCTTGAAAACACTGGCAGTAGCTAAAATACAGCTATTGAAGGAAGCGTCTGCAAGCTGTCACAGACAGCTTCCATAATAAAAAATCCCCCTGTGGAAGATGAGCTCACAACACAGAATTTTGACGGAAGGATAAAACAAACTATGAAAATGAAAAGTCCAAACAACATGATAAAAAGGATGAATTTAGAGAAGAAAACAAACACAAATATTTAAAATGAAAGAATGCAGCCTTTTAAAACTAGAGTTTAAGAAAGGTGAAAGGAAGAACCAGATGAGCACTCTGACAAAAGTCTTTATCTAACACCTAAGGAAGTCTGGACTTAAATTAGTAATTACTAAGAAATGTGGAGAAAATTTTAAGTGAGGAAGTCATATTGTTACACTGAGTTAGAAAGACATCACTGACAAACTGGCAAAGAGAGATAGACTAGGCAATTAGAATCAGGAAGACAATGTTAAAATGATATTATTGGACTGGGGAGATGGTGTGGCAATCTAAGCACATACCTGGAAAGTGCAAGGACCAGGGTACCATTCCTGGTCTGCATGCAATGCCAGCCCTAGAGCCCTGGGCACACCATGCTGGCCACTGAAACTGAGCACGGTGACCCATGCCTGTAATCCCAGTTCTGGGGAGGCTGAGATAAGAGGATCACTATGAGTCCAAGCTGTGCAGCAAGACCACACCAAATCAACCAATTAATTAATAACACACACACACACACACACACACACACACACACACACACACACATATAGATAGGTAGATAGATAGATAGATAGATAGATAGATAGATAGATAGATATATTAGGCATCAATTATAAATGACAGGAATGACCAAATTGATTTTGGCAAAATAAATGTACTGACTCATTTAAAATTTGAAGTTTTATACCAATGTTTTATTGTTTATTTTCCTGTTGTTTAAAAACTAAATACCTAAACTAAAGTTCTAATTATAAATTTTAAGAATTGAAAAATTCTGGCTACTTTATGCTTCAGGAAGTGTAGGCTTGATAAACACGTTCGAATGATAACCAGACACATACCTCTATTTCAGGATTGCTTTCTCTAGTGATGACCTACGAGGTTCTAAGTCTAGCATAAGGTGAGTGGTTCTTCTTACTGACCCTTTGTACAAATGTCCACAACCATCTCTACCTGGCCCAGCCAAGATGCAGATGGTGAGGCCAGGAGGTTTAATCTGCCTGGATTGTGACAGAAAGAGGGGTGACTGCTGAAAGTAGGTTTCTCAGCCAGTGTCCTCTCTTTTGGGTAAGTTAAACCAAAATTAACAGTAGTTTCAACCTCTCTATCTGATGAGATGTAATAGCTTCATGTCTTAATTTAATAAACTCAAAGTAAAAGCAGAGATAACATAACTAAAGCACACTGCCTATTTCTCATGGTATCTTCCTGTGGGGAGAGGCTATGTCACTTTATTTAGGAAACAACTATCTCTGTATTTCTTCCAGCAAGGCCTTCCATAGAATACTCATAGGGCAGCCATTCTGCAGTAACACCACCATGTTTTTTACTTTCCACATGCTCTATAAAACTACCTTGGGCTCTGGATATGTATATCATACTAATCTTCATTCTCTGTGGCTGCCTTCCCTGTCCTGTCCATGAACTCTTCCGAGTAAAACATCCTTTATGGATGTGTCCCAAGCACGGAGCCTATCATATCTTTTTGATGGATGTATGATCTTGCACCAATAATTGTTCCCTTCTGTGCAATTGCCTCAGGATCACTTTGTGACTTATAATAGGTGTATTTGAAGCATCTAAGGTAAGAGTGTAAGTTTAGGTCCTCTCTTCTGTGTCTTTCATTCCTCTTACTTTTTGTCACTAAGGTACAATACCTAACACTGGATTTAGAAGAGGAGAAGTTCATTTTGGCTTACAGTTGGTAGAGGCTTCAGAATGTTATTAGCGAGCTCCAAGGCAGGATGGCATTGCACGGGGTCATGGATGGGAAAGCTGCTAGTAGCATGGTGGACAGGAAGTAGAGAGATGGAGGAGGAGCAGGGGAGGAGTGAAACCCTTCCAGGCCACATCCCCAGTGACCCACCTTGTCTGGACAGGCCCTGCCTAACAACAAGCTTTCTCCTAGCCTCCATAAGATCTGACCATGATCACATGGATTTCTTTGGGATAGCATAAATATAAACCATAACACATTGTAGTACCTTTCATAATCTTTTATTCACAGCATAATATCCACTTTTTTTTTTTTTTTTTTTTTTTTTTTTTTTTTTTGGCAGAAACGGGGATTGAACTCAGGCCCTTGTGTTTGCCAAGGAAGTGCTTATTCTATTGAACCATCTCCCCAGCCAAATATCCATTTCTGATATCCTAAAATTCTCCTTTTTCCTGTCTTCAGTGCCAGTCTATGGGAGTGCTACTTCCAGACTGTATTCCATTTTCTCCTTTGCTCTCAGCAATCTCACTCAAAAAATGCTCAAAGATAGCAGCACCCAAGATCACCGCTCTGCAGATAAAACCTCAAATTCCTATTCCTGGCCTCTGTCTTAACCTCAGAGCTGCTGTTCTGCTACAATGTCTGGCCCATGTTTCACCATGTCCTGAATGTAACATAGTGTAGGTTTCTGCTCCATAAACCAGTTCTTTATCTTCCCTGTGCCCATAGTGTCTACCTTTTTGTTTGCATATAGAAACACTATTCCCCAGGCCACAGGAATACAAGTCTGAGTTCTGCTTCTCATCCCTGCCTTCCTGCCAATTCCATATTCAATAGCTACCAAGTCCTGGACCAGTCCTAGGGGACAGTTATAGGTTGACTTCTGTGCAGTGCAGACAACGGTGAGGGAGGGAAAGCTCAGGAAAAGAGAGCTTTGTCTAAGAAGGAGGAACTGGTCTTGGCAACATAAACAGTGATAGAGATAACTACAGCATAATTAAACTGAATAATTACACTGAACTGATTGAAGATATACAAATAGCATAAAATAAATGCTTTGTTCTTTTACAAAGGAAACTCAATTTTTTCACAGTTCCAACATGTGGCTGAATTCTGTGCCTGACCAGTAGATGTTCTAGGGAAGGAGTGGACACTCAGCCCTCCTAGTGTCCTCCCTTGTGTTTTGTGTTCATGGCTTATCTCCTTTATAGAAGTATTGACTCCACAATAGAATAGTTTTACTGTCTAGGAGGAAGGGACTCCTAGTGCCTCATATGCAACTCTGAATAAATATAGATTCACAGAGAGCAAAAGAATCTTTCTGTCTTCATATGTTCTTGTTTTCCCACTTCTTCCACCATGCTGATTGAAAGATTTCATTTATTAGCCTGCTTGGGCATGGGGCATAGAATAATATCTGAGATCGGACACTTGATTCTGGCTGGGCACTCACAGCTCCACACTCTTCATTGTCAGGAACAGCTGAAGAAACATACATTAACTCAGAAATCCCAGCCCCAGAGGTGAGGCTCTGCTCTGTCCCTAGGATAAAACCTCTGAAAATATGAAGAAAACAAGCCTTAGCTTTATTGACTTGTGCACATTCTAAAACACTAAAGATAGACAGAAAAAAAAGAAAGAGGGAGAGATCACATTTGCTGATTCAAAGATAACCAGTAGAAACAGAATCAACTTTACGGAATGTCCTAGAAAATATTACCAACTTAATACATATTGACCAAATTGCTGAATTGTGGAAAACATTTTATCTTCTGCTTACTCAACCCATGATAAACAAAACCAAAGTGTCTTAAAGCAATTTTTAATCTGCTGTAGGAATGTAGCACCCTGCACTATCTCTGATGTTGGAAGGCAGTTGATCTGTATTGAAAGAAGGAAGCAGGAATGAGGCAAAGGAAGGAGGAGGGGGACAGAGAAGAATAAAGATCTATATTATAGGCAGGTTCAAAGTATTTTACTACCAACAAGTCTTCCTAAATTATATAATTTTCCTTGTAGCCTTTTTAAAATAGCTCAGATGATAAAAGTAAAAACTAATTTCAATCAAGTCTGATCTGGGCTCCAGGGATTTAGTATTTCTACTACTGTCAGTAACCCAATGAGAGAGCATAGGCCTTAACCTTAGATAGACCTTGGCTCAAACCCCACTTCGGCCAGTCCCTGACCATGTGAGCCTGTCCTTTCTATCCAGATCAGATTCCTGGTGTAGGGACAGTAAAGTACAAGCTAAGGAGCATGATCTCTGATGCCAGAACCTCTGGGTGAGCCAGATAGCTTCTACTATTTATTGTGTGTCTGGGGCAAGTTCCTTCTGAGGTCTGTACCTTAATCTCCTTAAATGTGAATTCAAGATTGGTCATAGTCTCTCTTATGAGACTTCAAAACAAGGCACAGAGTCTAGGACATGGATCCTGGTTATTCAACCTGCATTAACATTATTATTGGCTTTTTAGAAAGGTGAGATTTTGAAGAGCAGAGGTGTTGTGCTTTTTGTTTTCAACTCTATCTTCACTGGAAGCCTAATAGGTAGCTGGTGCTCAGTACCTTCTTGACGAATAAAGAACAATATGTTCTCACAGGTTGCTGCAGGGAGATTACATTGTGTAAACATGAAAAATGCCTGCCATAGACCAGCCACTGAACATATATCCTTTGCATTCGTCTTTTCCCAGTTCCTTCTGCAGAACAATCCCAGTATCTCTTGCTTTTTAAATCTTATTTTCTCTTTGGAAAATATATACTTTTGACCTTAAGAAAATCTGATTGATATACTAATAACCAACCAAGTGGCCTTTTCACTTATTTGCTGCTCTACCTTCTCTCTAGACAGAGGAAAATTGATTTAGATTTTCATAGCCTAAATGTTTTCCTGCACCTATAGCTGATGCAGTTTTCTGAAGAGATATTCACCACAGCACTGCCCAGTTGGGGCTCTGGGCAACAGAGAAACTAGAGTGGACATGGTGCTATGTCACAGGTCATCATTCATACATGAGTAGCAGGAAGACTTTTCAGAAACACAAGTGACAACTTCAGAAATGCTCATGTGAGGTTTCTTGGTATTTTACAGGTCATATGTATTATGTCTCCTCCATAGAGGTAAAAACTCACAGGCCCCCCCAAAAAAAAAACACAAGCAAGACTTTCTCCCACTCAATAATTCCACCAAGACCAATGCAATCAAAAGAAACAAAATCCATAATAGCCTTTCCTGTCCCTCTTCTTTTCTGAATTCTTCTCAGAAATTATCTTACATTAAGAAAGAGTGTTAGAATATCAGACTCTCAGAGTTAAAAGAAATTTAGCTGTCCAAGGGGCAGAGTATGTTCAGGATTTTGGGTGAAGATCAGGATGACTTAGACTGGGGGCTTCAGAGTACCAAAGTCTTCTCATTATTGAATAGCCACCTCCCAGTGACATTCCTGTTGGACACAGATCCAGCCCTGGCACCCTTGGGCAGGACCAGTATGCTAACTTGAGCGTCTGCCTTGTAGAAGCAAGCAGAGTGAGAAAGGGCTGGACAAAGTCAAAGAAGCTGAAAAGACAGAGAAATGACTGGAGCACCTCTCATGAAGACCCTAGTGTTGTTTCAACTCAGCATCAGAGGATGAAGAAACAGAAAGACTCTGTGTGTGTTAAATCACGGTAGCTATTGTTATCATTATGTAAAATTCAGGAATCAGTTCTACAGCTCCCCTGACAAGTCATCATCAAATTTCTGGCTGAGTACTTATGAAGACAATGTTTTCACAGTCAGCTTTTTTTTTTTTTTTTTTTTTTTTTGTGATGGATCTCTTGTTCCTGACTCTTTCTCTGAAGAAAGATGAAAAGCAGTATGACTGTTTTATATGATGGTGCATTGTGTATTTGAAGACAGCTGTCATGCTCACCTAAATTTTTACCAGCATCAACTTCCCTAGTATTCTTTTTTTTACTACGTTTTTATACTTTTTAAAAGAGAATTGAAAAAGTAAAAAGTATATAGATAGATAGATGATAGACAGACAGACAGATAGATAGATAGATGATACAGAATTTCACTAAACAAAATTATAGGAATTCAACAATAATTGTTATTTTGCATATATTGTCTTCAGATTAATTGTTTAGATTACCTGATATAAGCATGTAAAATTGATCAAAAATATACAAAAATTAAAAAAGAAAAAAATGTAAGCATTAACTGCTTCTTTCAGTAGACCAGCAGAAATCAGCAGTGTAATTATCCAGGGTATGCTGTATCTCTCTCTCTCTCTCTCTCTCTCTCTCTCTCTCTCTCTCTCTCTCTCTCTCTCTCCTTCTCTCCTTTCCCTCATCCCAGTTGTTCCTTTCCTTTGAACAGTTTATTTTCCTTTCACTGTATCTATTGTACCTTTCAGATTTTACTTACTCTTTCAGGTTTTCACACTAGTGAGACATGTTTACATATGCTGGTCTGATTTATATTCTTAACTGCTATATAGGAATTAATTTCTCAGTTCTTTGCCATCTATCTGGTTATCATCCCAAAAAGACAACCCCAAAAATCATTGGTTATCATTGGGTCATCACATAAAGGCATGTCTGAGACATCTCACACAGGTTATTTCCTCATAAGAACTAACTAATCATAGAGAAAAATATGCTTTACCACATAAGATGCTTCATGAATACAACTATAGACCTAAACTTTCCAACACGTGCTTAATGGGCACTTTACAGTGTTAGGTACCTTATTACATGCTGCAGACAAAGACATACACTGGCTCAGAACAGGGATCTCGCTGTTCAGGTGACAGATGCCCAGGCAGTTTTCCTGATGCCAAGAATGAATGCCCTGGCAGGCAAACAAGAGCAGAACCAGGGTCCACTCCCTTCCCTACCCCATGCTCCCTACTCCGCAACTCCCAGTCCTCCACCAGACCTTTTTCCCGCAGCAGCCAAGGTCACATTCTTTTTCTTAAAGTGAAAAATCAGGCCATGTTATCACCCTGCTAAAGCATTCCAGCAGCTTGGGTTTCTGAGGTACACTGCGAAGTGAAAACAAGGTTCTGAATGACATCAATTAATGTATCATCTATGTGATAGCCAACAGATAATGCATCTCAGTTTATCATACAGCAGATGTGAG
>PVKA01050934.1:0-12457 GCA_004027165.1 Ctenomys sociabilis
AAAAGAGAGAAAGAAAATACAGTGAATGTTGAAAGTTTTAAAATTAGTACAGTAAAAAACAAATTTCCGTGGGCCAGCGAGATAGCTCAGCTGACTAAAGTGCCTGCTTAGGCAAGCGCAGGGACAGGGGTTCAATCCTCAGTACAACACGCCACTCCAGTCCCACTCTAGAGTGGACTGAGCTGGCTACAGAGTCCAGCGCAGTGGCGCACTCCTGTAATCCCAGCATTGAGGATGCTGAAAACAGAAGGATCTCTGTGAGTGTGAGCTGTGTATTGAGAACCTGTAACAACCAAATGGATTTAAAAAAAAATAATAAATAAATAAATATTTTTTTTAAATTGCCATTAATCCTTCTCAAACTAATCCCCCCTTCAAGCACACCTGCCCCACATTTCTTGCTCTTTTGAAGCAGTTGCAGGAGCTCCCCTGTGGGAGTCTCTGTGTTGTGCTGTACTGGCTGCCTTGATGCCCTGAATCCACTTGAAGCAGTTCCTTCCATGAGCCATAAGTTGTGCAGTACCAGATCCAGAATAGGTGTCTGAAGACATTGTGACATTTTCAGGAGCCTGTTTCCTATGGATGGCACTCAACAGCAGCATCCACCATAGTTTTAATTGAACTTTATAAAGGCATGAGAGGCCTTCTGGAATTGCTACAGAAAGTGCAAGAACAAGAGTGCCCAAGGGGGGGGGGGGTATCCTAACAGAGGTTAATGTAATGTTTCTTTTACCATAATAAATGTTTAAAAATTTAAACCTTTACTGGGCTTATGATCACACCTCTTACTATGTTTGTAAAGTATGTGCACCTACTCACAAGCCTAATTTTATCTCCACTTGTTTCTTTTGAAATATTGTAACTGTGGAGCAAATACTGTCTGTTGTAAAGTAAAGATATCCTTCTTGCAGAAACTATTTCTGACCCCTACTTTAGTCATGTGAATATTCAGTTGAGATCTGGCCTATTAACCAACACAGGGACATGCATACTGTTTGGGCATGAAAATCAATAACCCAGATTCCAGCTTCTTCTCATGTTTCTCTTTCACAACAGGAGTGGTAAGGTTGTTGCTGCATCAAATCCAAGAACAAAACAAGATGCATAACAGTGTCTCCCTGTGACTTGGGTGTCCTGGGAGAGCTGCCCTCGAGAGGCCCTGGCACCCCTCATCTTCTGCTTTTCAGCACAGGATAGTGAATCATCTCCTAGGATACATGATGACAGGCACACAAGACAAGTGTTCTGCCAGGAAAGGGGAAGGAATAGAACAGCAAGGCTCTCTGCTTCTCCAGTTGCCCCCAGCACCCCAGCCCTGGCTGGGACCTTAGTGCTCAGGACCATGCTGAGAGAAAAAGCCCACCTTATGTCCAGCTGGTGACACAGTTTCATGACATGAAAGTAACCCGTGCCAATAATGTGCGGTAGATGTTGTCCTGGGCCCCTATTTCCAAAGTTTGTGTCCTACATTTTCAGCTTTTTAAAAATGTTTAAAATTATGTCCCCAACTAGCATCCCAGAGCTGCTAGTTCAGGTCCGGGGTTAATGCTGGGAGTGAGAACGTTCTTTTCTTTTAATTTTATTGAGAAAAAAAATGTAATGAGACAGCTGCAAAACAGGTTGGCAGGAGAGTTACAACAATTAATACATTGGATATTGTAGTCTTTGTAGGAGTCGTTCATAGCACAGGATGCAGACATGATATTCTATTCAAACACTATTAGTACTAATCTTTCTTCTTATTGAACTAAGAAAAAGTAGCTATATATCTATCCTAATTATTTTGTATATGCATGCACAAAACGGTCCTTCATTTATATCACCTTTTTTTCTTTAGTTTTGTCAGAGATGGGTATTCCATTGCCATCCAAATATTGTAGGTGCATGAATTCAGCAAAATATTACAATATAGTCCAGTAGTCCACAGTAGTAGTGGGCTATCCACAGAACTGGCAGTGTCTGAATCTAATGACTTGAGCCTTCCACAGCTCAGCACATTAACATGGCTTCATTTTTCATACCTCGTTTCTATACTTTTCTGCTGGGTGGTTAAAATCAAGGTAAAGAAAGACCTATATAACAAGAAATGTAACTTTTATATCTGACAAGGTCAGTCAAATCCCCTGGGGACTTATCCCAAAATCCTGTACTGCACTTTGTAGATCCTTTATCAGTGTCAGCCTTCAGTCATGGCCATTGTTTGACCAATTTGCTCTCTGTGAAAGCCTGAGAGAATGTTTTTTCTCCATGTGATTCTCCTTAGGCACACTTTATACCATCGATCACTTTTTGCTGTGGCCTCATAATCTCCTTGATCAGAAAATTTGGGGCAAAACTGAGTTACATGTTGTTATAGTACAGGATCTCCTATGTCCTAAGTCCTCACTGACCTTGAAAAGCTAGGGCCAAAATCTTGGCCCTCTTTGCAGCCCTTCTTCTTCTCTAATTTTTGGTCTGCAAATTTAGGTTATTAACCCTCCAGAAGGGAAGCATATTATTTCCCTACAACATATTCAGGTGAGTTTAACCTCACTATCTGTCTGAATATCAAACATTTTAGGAATAAGATGGAGCATGTATTTTCCATCAAGTATTGACATGGAAAAAGAATTAAAAAAATATTTTAAAAGTATGAATAAACAGTTACATATTTTACACAGTAATTTAGAAATCTCAAAGCCTTCATTTATAAGTGGATGCCACTTGACGATATAAGTGAAATAAACCAGACCCACATCAGTAAATATCATATACTCTCCCTAGCATAAGAACTCAAAAGAAGAAATACAAATAGAAAGGAATAATGCAATCAAAAAGAAAGCGAGAACTTGAGGATTAGACAACAAAAAGAGGACAAGGAGCAAAGCTAGGAAACATGACAGGGGCAAAGCCACACATTTATACATACAAGATGGGCAAGGCAATGATCCTGAGAACTATCAGCAGATTTTTTAAACCAGCAATTACTTGGTGCTATTCTCACCCTGACTAACTATATATGCTGATACCTGTGAACTGAGTGACTGCACCAAAGATAGCAATGTGGAATAGTGGGGTCATGCTTGGAATGCCTGTCATTCTGGTCTTCTAAATACATACTGCTTTCCATAACATACCAATTATGGCCAGACTGTATCTCAAGTAAGTGTGTTTTTTTTTTTTTTTTTAAGAGTAAAAAATGAAAAAGAATATTCCCTGACACAAGAAAAAAAAATGTCAGGGAATATTCTTAAGTGGCTGAGAGACAAGGCTGCATGCACCAGCTCTCTGCCTTACTTGCCTCTTTCCACCCACAAGCTGCTGAAATCGCCACAGAAGTGCAGCAGCTTTCTTTAAGGTCTTGACTTTGAGATTTTGGCCAACTTTCCCTGGAGATTGGAAGACTTGTGAATGCAGCTTAGCCCTCCTGTGGTATGCGCAGGCCTTGGTGCTGGGCCATGTTCCTGGCAGGAACCTCTGATTCTCTGTCAAGCCTCGTACATTTTCCAGATCAAAGGGCACTTTCAATGTTCTAGTATTCATAACTACGCTCTCCCTTTTTCATAGTTACTGAAAGTTACTTTGTCCAGGAGGTTTGTGTTCCAATGTCAGAAAGAACTGACCCTGTCAGGCTCTGCTGGATGCCCTTTCCCCAGGCAAACCGTACAAACTTGCCGTGACTCTGTCTCCCATAAGACACTGCTGGAGAAGACTCAGGGCTGTGCTCCCTTCTAGCTGCATGCTCTCCTTGGAATCACCTTCCTCACTGCTGCTGCTGCTGCTGCTGCCGCCGCCTGGTTTCCAGGCTTTTGGTTGGGGTTCATAGTCCCATGTTCAATGTGGCATGTGTTCCAGCCTCTGTCCCTTGGGGCCATGCTCACACCAGCCAGGGAGCCCTCTAGGCTGCTCGGGCACAGTGCAGAGTGAGGACTCTGACAACACAAGCTAAGTCAGTGCTTCCCACCTCCCACTGCAGTCCCAGCATATCACTGATTTCTGTGGCACAGGGCAGGTATTGATCCAATGGGCTGAGTTGGCATTTGATAATAGCAGTGTGGAGCTTGAACCAAATAGGTACAGATTCCAACTCTGCAACTACACATAAAGTCTTTCTTTAACGAAATAGGTAAATTTCTGAAAACTAAATCACCACACTCAAAATGGAATTGAAAAGGATAGCTTTTGAAGATGCAGTATTAAATAGTGACATTGTAGGGAAAATCAGCTCTCAGAACACTTTGCCCCCCAAACCAGTCAAAGTGGAGCTCAGCATCAGAGCTATTCCTGTTCTCCAAAGATCTGCCCCACAGGACAACTTTACCAACAATGGGTTTCTGCACTTCAAACAGTGTTTATCCTGTACATTCTGATAAACAAACTGACAACCTTCTTTGGTGATCTTACTATGTAGATCTCCATTTTCAAATAATGGAAGCTAGACTTTATTCTTACCAGAATGCACATAACACAAAATCATCTGTAACTGTATATTTTTAAAAAAAATAAGAACTTTACACAGTTTAAAGTCTTTTGTTTTTATTAAGAGAATTTTCCAGGCTTGGTGTTGTACACCTGTCACCTCAGCCCTGAAGCAGGAGGATTGATGCAAGTTTGAGGCCAGGCTGTGCTACATAGTGAGATCCTGTCTCAATCAAACAAAACAAAAGGAGAGGAGAAAAGAAAGAAGAAGAAATTTTATACAAGTGCCTTGAGAAATAGGAAATCCTAACGTTTTGACTGATTGTACAAAAAATGTTGGCAATTCTTACTTTGTATTAGACACTGCACTTATGGTTTAGGACGCCGGCCTTCATTACTATGTTTCTTTCAAAATAAAACTCCTTCTGGCTTTCCCTCCACACCAGGATGCCAGGACTGGGTAGGTGCATTGCATGCACGTGCTCAACGATGACCTCCCAATTAAGAAAGAACGATTGCTTAGCAGAAAGATGAAAAACGATGAGGAATGGTGAGTGCAATGACCAAAGGAGAGAGAAGCAGACGCTATGAGCACTACTCTATGTGCCAAAGGGAGTCTTATTCTGAATTATGCATCAACAAATAACAATCATCTCAGCCAACTGAGCACAAACACGTGTGAGCTTGTAAACATGTGTGAATGTAATGCACAATAATAATGGCACAGCAGATGAAGTAGAGAAAGTGTCGATGCATAGTCCTGGTTTTCTTTGCCCCTCTAAAGCATTGCTTTGTGGGCTTCTGTAGTCGTGTGTTTTGTTCACTTGCTCATTATGTGGGGTGGGTCTATCATTAGACTTCTGCTTGTGGTTCTATGAGGCTTATGAAAACATTTTGGCTTTAATAAACTATTGTGAAATAATAATTTAGCATTGATTTTAAAAATGAAAATGAGCTAAAAATATCAATAAATATTTTATACTCACACTCCATTCTTCTCTACATATCGAATTTCTGATGTTCTGTATGACAGCTTTCTGCATTGTCTGTCTCTTGACATATTAATACAGCTTCTATAACTTCTAATTTTATAGGAAATTCGGTTTCCTTAGTAATGTTATCTTCACTACTGTACAAAATTTCATGCCACAACTCTTCTAGCCTGAAATGTTTCTGCAGAAAAGTTACTGTCAGACGAACTGAGATACTCTTTCTGATACTTGTCTCTTGTGTTTCTTTGATAGCTTTGAACTTCTAAGAATAATGTGTCTTGAAGTAGCCTTATTAGGGTGGTGTCCGCTGATGACTTTTGACCTTCCTTTCCTTTTTTCACAAAAACGAAGGATTACATTTTTAATATGTTGATCAAATGTTTATAAAATGCATCGCCATTTTCAACATCTACTGGTTTTTGGTTGCACAAAGTCTAAAGAAAGAAATTTCTTCATGAATGAGAATATAAATGCAAACAGCACTCTACAAAAACATTTTTGCTTCATACTTAGGCCTAATATAGTCTTCACACAGGAGAACAGCACAGTCCATTGCTATATAATGCTTACAGTAACAACAGATATATTTTTCTTTCCTAGCCTCATTGCAGGACATATTCTACAAGTAGATGATCTTGCTGTTTTGTCATGAAGTTCATATTATATTTTTTTCATTTAAATACAACATAATGATAGGCAAAAAAGGCTTTAGAAATACAAAATTTCACTAAGCAAAGTAACAAGAATTCAACAATGATTACTGTACTGTATGATATTATCTTAAAATTAGTTGTTTTGGTGACCTTCCTATGCCACGAAATTTGCAACTTTCTCTGGGTTTTGGGACTTTTCTCATGAAATCCTTTTGTGTTTCTACTGATCTGAAATTCTCAAGTCCCTCTTTGATGCTCTAAATATTTGCTCTTCTAGTGCTACCTCAAACCCATGCATGCTTTCTTCAGTTCTCCTGATTCTTTTTCCCCCTCCCTTGACAGCATTTTAAAACAGGCCATCTTTGAATTTACTACTTTTATTTCCCATTTTGGTCTGGCATATTGCTGATTTTCCATTATATTTTTTATTTTATTTAGTGTGTTTTTCATCTCAAGAATTTGTGTTTGATTTAATTTTATTTCTTTTTTAAGTTTTTCTGATTTCTCTGAAGTTCACTGAGTTTCCTTAAAATTGGCCTTCTTGAATTCTCCATCCTAAACAGCATAAAATCTAGATGTAATGATGTCATCAGCTTTTGGGTACCTTGTTTTGTACACTTGATAAGGACATGATTCCCTGCAAGTTATCAGTATATTTTGACATACAATTTTATGTGCAAATTGAAAAACTAGGTATTTATTTCAGTCTTCTCAATCTATCTATGACTGCCTTTCCAGGAAATCTAGGCAGTTTGCTAATTTTTTGTAGTCTACAGACATGTCTGCATTTCATACCAAATGGTATCAGATAGCCAGGTTTATCACATGGTTTTTCATGGTAAATTGTTTCAACATTGGAGAACACCCCCAGCCTGTGTTTTGTCCAAATTCACAGTGAGTGTGTTGCTCAGAATTAACCATGGGAGTGTGTGAAAGGGCTGCTTGTGTCAACAAGCTCTTGCCAAGTGTCCCAGTAGGTCTAGATGCTCATCCGTAGCCTGTACCCTGTATTAGGTCACCGAGGATTCTGCATAACTGTGCTCCTTACCCCGGAACCTGGCCCTAGATTCCTGCAAAAGATGTGGTGCCTGCCTCCCTGTTTTTTTCCTACAGTTGACAATTACACCCATACATTGTGCTGCATAGGGTCAGTTCAGGGGTTGGGTGGGCAGCCCTCTGGCCATCAGTGCAACAGTACTGGGTTCCAACCACAGCTCATAGCCTGGCAAGAGCATCTCAGCCCTGGATCTGGACAGAGAGCTATGGTGTCTCCTTCTACTGAGGAGACAGCCCCAAAAATCCACAGACAGCTACAGGGTGATACTGGCCAGATGCACAAAGTGATAAAAAAGAAGTAGGCAAATGCATAATTACACTTTACAGTTTCAATATTTGTCTTTTCCTGTTTCATTTAATAAATATAACATTAGGAAATAAGTATCTGAAATCTAGAAAAATCTTAACAATAAACGTGACCAAATTATTATTCATGTGATGCTTCTCCCAACAGCAGTAGAAGATTTAATCATTTTATGTATACTTGAGCAATAAAGGTTACTTATTAGACAATATTTTTAAAAATCTTAGAAAATGTACAGTTTCAATGATATAAATAAATACAAAGAAATAAACAAAATTAATTTTTTTACAAAAAATTTTAATTAATTTTATTGAGAACAGCAATGAGACAGTTTCAAAACAAATTAATAGGACAGTTTCAATTATTAATACATTGCATATTGTTATCTTCTTTGTGGTTATTCATAGTATAAGATAACAAAATTAAATTGAAGGTGAAGGAACAAAAGTAAGAGGGACCAGGGCTACAGCTGCCAAGTGAATGTCTGGCAAACACAAGGTTATGAGTTTGATTCCAGGTCCACTAGAAGAAGAAGAAGGAGGAGGAAGAGGAAGAGGGGGAGGGGAGGAGGAAGAGGGGGAGAGGAGGGGGAGGAGAAGAAGAAAAAGAAAAAAGAAGGAGGAGGAGGAAGCAGGAGGAAGAGAAGGAGGAGGAGAAGAAGGAGGAGAAGGAGTAGAAGAAGAGAAGGAGGAAGAAGAGAAGGATGAGGAAGAGGAAAAAGAAGAAGAAAGAGGAGGAGGAGAAAGAAGAATAGGAGGAGGAAGAAGAGGAGGAGGAAGAAGAAATACAATTTCCTAATTTAATATCTGCTTGGTTATATTGCTGTAATGTTTGCTCCTATGGTCTAAAGTACAAAGCTATTAATTACAAAAGTTTGTCAATTTCTAAATTTCACTAGGTATTATTAGTATAGTTGATTGTTCTACCATAAATGGTAAACCATATCTGTCTTAATCATGTTTTCCCTTGGGTATCAATATTGGGAAGTGCTTGGGGAATAACTCCATGAAAGCCCTACACTGAAGGACAGTGAACAGTGCCAAACAGAAACTAATATCTCACTCTAAAACTATGGAAAAGGCAAAATCTTGGGACATATACAAAATAAGAATCTCTGAGACAGGAGAGATACCAAAAAACAGATTCTTTACAGAGAGGGTTTCACTCCAGTGACATAGCTACCTACTATCAAACTTCTACAAAAAAGTATCAAGAAATCAAAATAACAACATCATGCAACTCAGTTGAGTCCTAAATTTTTAGATCAAGATTATGGTGCCAAGGAGGAAAGTGATCGAGGACATAGAGTGTGCCTAAGGAGAGTCACTTGGAGAGAAAACATTCTCTCAGGTTTTCACAGAAAGCAAATTGGTCAAGCAATGACCATGACTTATTCACATGGCTGACACTGACAAAGGATCTACAAACTGTGGTACAGGATGTCAGGATAAATCCTGAGGGGATTTGACTGAACTTAATTAGATATAAAAGCTATAATTCTTGTTACATAGGTCTTGCTTTATCTTGGTCTTAACCATGCAGCAGAAAAGTATTAAACCAAAGTATAAGAAGTAAGATCATATTGTTATGCTGAGCTATAAAAGACTCAAGCCAACAACTTCTGACATTGCCAGACATACAGAAAACCCAATACTATTATGGACTACTGAACTACTTGGGAATATTTTGCTGAATTCACACATCTCTAATATTAATTGACAAAACTAAACAAAAAGGGATACAAGTAAATGACCATTCTGCATCTGCATATTAAAAATAGTTAAGATAGATATACAGCTACATTCTCTTAATTCAATGAATAGAAGGATCTCTTCTATTGATGTCTGTAAATAGAATATCATGTCTGCATCTTGTACAACAATTAACCACTGAGAAAACAATATGCAATGTATTAATTCTTGAAATATTCCTACTAATTTGATGTGAAACTGGCTCATTGCTATTTGTTTCTCAATAAAATTATGGGGAAAAAAGTTCTTTCTGAAATAGAAAATGAAAGAAAACAAGAGCAAAGTGCATTCTCAGGCCCTGAGTCCATGCTGAACAAACCCAGGAGAGATCAGCATAGGTGAAGTCGGAAGCCACACACCTGAAATCTCTGAAATCATAACAACTGAAGTAAGGAAACAACCACAGAAGTGTATAGAGGAAATCAGATCAGAGATATCCCACAGGTTAAAAAAAAAGAAATGATAATTACAATGAAAGAACTACTCAGCAATTAAAGAAGAAACTGACTTAAAAAATAGAGAATAGAAAAATGATGAAATCCTCGAACGAGCAATATAGGGAACAAATGGAATGCATGAAGCACATTCAAAGAAATGCACTGGAAATTAAAAATTCAATCAAAAGTTGGCAAAACCATTTGAATGAAAGTGAAGATAGACTTTCAGCTCTTGAAGACACCATATCAGCTAGTGAAAAATGTAAGTAAATGTCTCTTAGTAACAACTCAGATCCAGGAAATAATGATTCAATAACTGCAAGACTATATAAGCACGAATAACATAAGACTAATAGGCATCAGTGAGAAAGAGGGAGGCAACCCAAATGACAAAAACAGAATATGGGCAGAAGTAATAGCAGAAAAATCCCCAAATATGGGGAAACAATTTGACATTCAAGTAACTAAGGCATATAGAACCCCAAATAATATCAACCCAATTAAAAGTACACTCAGACATACAGTAGTCAAGATCCCAGAAATCTATCACAATAACAATATGCTAAAAGCTTCTAGAGAAAAGAAACAGATCACATTTAGAAGAAAACCCATCAGAATAACAGTAGATTTCTCCTTGCAAACCATGAAGTCAAAAGAGCATGGAGTGAAATACTCCAAATACTCCAACCTAGAAATTCCAACCTAGAATGATCTACCCTGCAAAACTCTATTTCAACTTTAATGGAGAAGTGAAATACTTCCATGGCAAAGAATAACTAAATTGCTCATGACCAAACCAACCCTACACATAATACTAAAATACATTCTAGAAAAGGATAAAAATACTTACAATTCCAAAAATGACAACAGAAAGAACCCACCAAACACAACAAATGATTAAACACAAGATAAATGTAGAGAACCAACAATAGGAAAATAACATGACAAAACTAAGTCAATATATATTGATTATAACCACCAATGTAAATGGACTCAATTCACCAATTAAAAGAAATAGACTAGCAGAGTGGATTAAGAAAAAAAAAAGCTAACAATATGCTGTACACAAGAAACACATTTTACCCATAAGGAAATTTATAAGCTGAAAGTCAAATGATGGAAAATAATACTACATGTGCCAGAACCTCACAAAAAAGTAGGGGTAGCTATTCTGTTTGTAGACAGAATAAACTTCAAACCAAGAATGATCAAAAGAGATAAAGAAGGTCACTATATGCTGGTTAGGGGAATTATATAACACCCTCCTCAGCAACCAATGAGTTACAGAAAAAAATAATCCAATGAAAATTTAAGCACAACTTACTGGAATATGTGGGGGTGCAATGAACGTAGTTCTTTGAGGGAAATTTATAGCCGTGAACTCACACATTAGGAAAAAGGAGAAAGAACAAATAAATACCCTAATGCTGCACTTAAAGCTTCTAGAAAAAGAACAGCAAGTGAAGCACAAAGCCCAAACACAAGAGGAGATCCCGGCCGCGCCCACCCAGCCCCTGAGTCCAGCCAGAGACAGCGCGGCCGACTCTGCCATCCTGCTCCATCCTGCCCGCACCCACCCAGCCAGAGACCAGCCTGAGACAGTGGCTGACTACAGCAGCCTCCTAGTTCCCGTACCAAGCTCTCCCAGCGAGAGCGAATTTACAGGACTCACCAGGCTTCCCAGATCAGTGAGAGAGTGGTGATTCTGAGGGAGAGCCTTTGGGTCCTTCCCACACGTGCTACGCGGATCCCTGTCCCTAACCCCTCCAAGCCAGTGCCTGGCCTGAAACCTCGGGACCCACTCACCAACATCTCCCCAGATCCCCTGACCTAAAGCCCACTGATTGAGTGGGAATTTCCCCGATTCTCTGGGCATCAAAGGTCAGTGAGTGTAGAAACCCAGGCCCATTGTGCCTGAGATACATTTCCCAGGGATTAAGCTGCCCGCCACCCCCCATGGCCCAGTGACAGCTCCAGGCACACTGTGCCAGAGAAACATTTCCAGGTGGTTACTGGTCCCACCCCACAGCCCCAGACCCAGTGCAGGTCGGCCTGGAATGAGAACTCCAAGCCTGCCATACTGGAGGGGCATTTCGCAGCAATCCACGGTCCTACACTACGGACCGAAACCCAGCACAGCCTGGCCTGTGAGTGAGGGCTCCAGGCCCACTGCACCAGAGGGACCTTTCCCAGCCTTCTCGGGTTACGGCCTGTAGACCCAGACCCAGCACAAGCTGGCCGGCTCAGTACAGCCTACTCAGTGAATATGATCATCCACTATCCTTTTGTGAGCCCAGAAGACCCACCAAAGCCCAGGCCCACCCAACTGAGGAACGCCCTGCCTGACACAGGAGGGCTGACCCCGGGAACCAACAGAGGGGAACCAAAGGAGCTGCAGCAAAAAAGGAACTGAACACAACACCTAGAACCAGGATAGGCATACCTGGAAAATCTCAAACTTAATAGACTGGCACCCAAATCTCATAACAAGTTAAGGTTATGGCTGCACCAAAGCTCTACACCAAAGGTCAAAGATCAGTGCTACACAAAATGACAAAGAGAAGGGGAAAATTGCAATCCCAGACCTCGAGTCCATCAGGAAGGGCAGAGGACACGAGCTCAGCTGCAACGAATGAACTAACAGATACAGCAGCAAAGGAACAACACCAGAAAGCTATAGAGGAAATAAAATGAGAAGTAATTCCCCAAATTAAAAAAGAAATATTTGAATACATAGAATCTGAAATAAAGAATGAATTCCAGAAACATTGGGTGGAAAAACGATGCTCACCCAAAACAAGTGCAGAGAGCACTATTCCAACTGATATATATGAATTAACAGCATCTGAAGCAAAGAAACAACAGC
>PVKA01050935.1:0-12457 GCA_004027165.1 Ctenomys sociabilis
TTTTTTAGACAGGGTCTCACTATGCAGTTCAGGCTGGCCTCGAGCTCACTTTGTAGCTCAGGCTGGTCTCGAACTAACAGCAATCCTCCTGCCTCAGCCTCCTGAGTGCTGGGATTATAGGCATGCGCCACCACGCCCGGCTCACATGCACACTTTTGAAGGTGGAGTCATCTATGATACAGAGCTATGAATATACCTTACAGCCAAGGCTATCCTCCCCAGATATAGTACATTCCAAAGCCATTTGGGTAATATGAGTATGGAGGGCCCCAGGAGACAGGCCAGAGGCATAAGTGACTGCTCAGCAAACATAAGTTGGATCCCAGACATACAGACATACACGCACACACACACACACACACACACACACACACACACACACACATAGAGTATCATGATTATAAAGCACATTTCTTACATGTTGTCCTGGCAGGGATCTACTCAGCTTAAACCAGTCCTAACAGATGGCTAGCTATGAGATAAAACTTCTTTTCAGAGAAATTTTTGTTTTTAATCTATTTATTTATTTATTTATTTGGCACATGGCCTCACTAAGCAGTTCAGACTCTAGTGATTCCGCTGTCTCAGCCTCCCCAGAGTTGGATTACAGGCACATACCACCACACCCATTGTCAGTGGCCGGCACAGCAGCCTGCATGCAGTACCAGAGACTGAATCCTGGGTCCTTGCACTTGCAAGGCAGGTGCTTAGACTGCATATCTATCTCCCCAGCCTTAAAATTTCTTTTTAAATGTACTGATTAACTCTTCCATAATGTGAAGGTATGTTTGTAAGGAGAGAAGGGACAGAAGTAGGCTCTTAGCAGTGAATGATGGTATGAAACACTGCAAGAGTAGAGAACAGTTAATACACATCAGAGGGATCCCAGGGAGATAGCTCAATATAATAAGTGCTTGCCTGGCAAGTGTAGGGTCATGAGTTCAATCCCTGGCATCGCAAAATATATATATAATATTATATATTAAAATAATTAATAAATTATAGTATAATTTATTAATATAATAAATTATATTGTATATTAAAATAAATACATCTATATTTAGAAGGATTTCTTAGAAGGACTCTTTCAGGTGAGATTCTATTCAATTAACCTGGGGCCTTCTTCTCCATCCAGGATCAAATTCAGAGTATTGCTGCTGAGATCTGTCTTGTCTATGACTACCTTGAGGGCCCATCTTTTGCTTACACCACAGTAATTAGCCCAAGTGGGACTGAGATGGTATAAGTTGTGCTTGGTGGCACCTGCCTGTAGCCACAGCGGTGAGGGAGGCTGAGACAGGAGGATAGCAAGTTCAGGTTCCATCTGGACAATTTAGTGAGACTGTCTCAAAGTGAACAGGAAAAAGCTCTGGGGTTGCAGTTTAGAGCAAGAGTTCTAGATTTAGTCCCCAGTACTAGGAAACAAAATAACAGTACAATGTCACACAATCTTTTTCATAAATCTTTGTTCATCCAGTACTACAGAAAGATCAAGACCTACTAGAGCATTAGCCACACGGAATTAAGGAAAATTTGGCCCCATATGTAAATAATCCATACCTCTATTAAAATAAAATACACTGTGCATGCATCTACTGTCAAAATGATCTCTGCATCATAAAATAATAAACTAGTTTTTGACAAAATAATTAAATTACATTTATACAGAATTTTCCAAAATCATATGGACTTAGATATTTCACTTACTTCTCCAAAAAATAAAATAAAAACTTTCCTAAGGAAATTGCAAAGAACATATTTGGACATGTGCTGGGTTTTACTTCAGGGTGCTTTTCAATTTATCCATCTTTTATGCATTTGTGTGTCACTGCCACTCATTTTAATTGTCATATTTGTAAAGAGTATTGTGTTTTCTCAGATAATGTCTATAATTATTAATCTAGGAGATTAACTTTTTAATTTTCTTAGTTTTCCCAATTTTAAAACTCTTATTAACTTAAAAATATTTTTGACTCTTCTCCAGATGTCACAGGATTTTAATTAAATTTCTATTAAGCCTTAGACTCTGAAGAATTAATACCTTTATATAATTTTGTGTTTCAACATGTGTATTATGCTATTACAGTTATTAAAAATCCACTTAAGTACCACAAGAACTTAGTTTAGAACTTAGTTTTCTTTTTATGATTCCTACATATTGCTTTTTAGATTTTTCTTGAATATTTCAAATTTTTCATTAAATCTATTCATCATGAATAGATTTATTTTTTTCTATTTTATCTTTTCCCTGGTTCATGCCAGAGAATAATGAAGGTATTAACTTTTCCATATTTTCTTGCATAGATGTTAACTGGACTCATTGTTTTAATAATTTATTATTTATAGGATGCACTGTTCTTTAGAGAGTGAATATAATGATGATGTTTAATACACATATAATTTTGTCTCCATATAATTATTAATTTTCTACCTAATTTCTTACTGTAAGAATTATTTAGGATAAATAAATGATAACACTGTCAGGTGAGGTATTTCTTTTATTCTCAGTATTTAATTATATTTACTTTTTCTATATTTAAGTATAATTTACAAAAGAGCTTGATTTCTGGCCTTTACTAGAAACTTGGATATACAAATCTATGATATTAAGGATAAAATTTGTTTAAATTGATGAGAGGTAAATTAAAATGATAATAGGTAAATTAAACATTCTAATTGACAGAAATAAAAATTCTCTTCAGATAACTTAGTTAAATCATATCCTATTTTTGAACTACCAATGTTGTATACTTCTTTTTTTTTTTTTTGGCAGAACCAGGGATTGAACTCAGGCCCTTGTGCTTATCAGGGAAGTGCTTATTCCACTGAGCCATCTCCCAGGCCCCTTTAAAACTATTTGTAATGCATTTTATAGCAGCTAGAAGAGTAGTTTTTTGTTTGTTTGTTTGTTTTTGCAGAACTGGGGATTAAAATCAGGCTGTATATTTCTATAGATAAGATTTTTAAAGTTTATCATCTATGTCTGGATTATTTTCCCATTTTACCTTTTGCATGTGCTCTACCTTACTGATACACTTGTGCTCCCAGAAGCTGGTCTTTTGAATTCTTTGAATTCATCTGTTGTTTGCTGTGTCATAAAGTCTCATGTCTGTGTAATCGGTGATTCTTTGTTTCTTTATGTTTACCTCAGATAAGAATAGTTTGTCTAAAATTTTGAGCAGAGGCCAGCGAGATAGCTCGGGGGTCTAAGCACTTGCTTAGGCAAGCACAGGGACCGAGATTCCATTCCCTGGTATGCCCGGCCCCAGCAGCCCCATCTCTGGCGCACTGAGCTGGCCACCAAGACCAGACGTGGTGGTGCATGCTTGTAATCCCAGCCCTCGAGGCTGAGGACAGGAGGATCACCAGGAGCCTGGGCTGCGTGATAAGACCCTGTACCAAATACATAAAGTAGAATAAAATAAAATCTTAAGGAGAATAGAACATTTTTCTTTCATATTGAATGATTTAAGGTTGTACAGTTTTCACAGAGTATCTTTCCATAAATTGAATGCATCGTATCCCATATGTAGTCTCTCCTTCCTATTCTGAGATGTCCCCTCTGACACTGCACTTTCATCCTCCTCTGCTGTGTGCCCACTGGCTCGTGTAGCTGGCTGGTGGTGCCCATCCCTTGTAGTTCTTTAGGATTCAGTCAGTATGGACCAGACTAGAGAAAGGAAAGGGAGGCCAAAAATGGAGAGGAAAGCCAGGCTGAGGACCAGCTCACCCAACGCTGTCCACAGGGTTACCAGGGACCCAGAGTTTTCCATCACAACAGTGACTTCTGCTTGCCCCTCCTCAGGGTGTCCCTGTGTGGCATCCACCTCTCCCTCCTATCCTTCTTCCTCCCTTGTACATTCAGGACGGGAGAGATGGTAATACTCCACATGTGTTAACCTTAGCCAGCCCAATCTTAGGATGTTCCCACACTCAGCACTACACATCACATACACCACTCAGTTATTCATAGATTATATCAGTTTGGTTTGTGAAAGTTATTCTACAATAGTTTCTTTTAAAATAAACTATTTGTAATAATTTTCTCCTTAAACCCAAAGGGTGGGGGTGATGCGCTTCGTATGGCGCTGCATTTGACTTTTCCCAGTTGGCCCCATGTGCAGACCCTTAATTTTGTTAACAAAAATTTCCTTTTATTTTTATTAAAGCAAACCACAATCTCAATTATTGCTTTTTCTTTTCATTTTTCTTTTAATGCTTGATTTATACTTCTTTTAGTCAAAAGCATATGGAATCATGTAAAATGGTCATGCAAAGGAACCTCTTGCCATTGGTATAGTCTTTACTGAGAATTGAGATTATCTGAGGCTATCGGACCCAGAGCAGAGCATGAGTCACCTCTTGCAACAACAGTAAATCATGCCTGAAGAAAATGAGATTTATACGAATAAGCAACCTACCTTTGTGCTATGACATTTCCACACATGAATAAAGTGCAGGTAGCAGCCCACTTGCCCGTACAATGCCATTCAACATTTGTTACCAAGAGGAGCTTCAAGACTTTTCTTACTCTGCCCATCTAAGCTATTATTCCATTAATTTTTACTAATCTCAGTCATTTATCTATCTGCCTTGAAAACTTCACTTGAGCTGCTTCATGCACATTAAAATTGTCTGTAAGTACATGAACTACTTTTAGTTAAAGTTACTGCTGTATCTCAAACTTGTCTCCTTTTGATTTCAACCTTGGAGGACAGTGTGGTGATCACTAAAATTGATATCACTCCTTTTGCAATGAGAATGAACATTACTTTTGCTGGCTAGCCCATCAGTAATGTTTTGGAAGCTTTGAACAATTAATCCTAATAATTTAAGGGAAAAATAGCATTTTGATAGGAAGACAGAGTTCAAACATGGGGGGCAGGCTCACCCCTAACACATGCAGTACAGAGAAAGGTGAAGCATCTGTCTATGGACATACCAGAAAGTGAACCCTCTCATTGTGGACAAGCAATTTTATCTTAGTGTGTGGTGGATATTTCCACTAAACATGAATACAACACAGATAAACCTTGGGCAACCTGTATGTTTCTTTTTCCTCTGGGATCATGGGTTCAAAATCTACATACAAGGGGTTGTAAGTATAACTAGGAAGAGTATAATTACACAATACAGAAAAAGAGCAGCTTCATTAATAATTTAGTTTCACTGGATAATTATAAGTCTTGCTTCATGAATTAATAAAGTATATTGATAAATGAATATATCTTTGTAATCTCACAAATATATTTAAAAAAATTAAATGTATATTTGGTTGGTATAAGGTCTCACTGTACAGCTCAGATACATGGTGATCCTCCTGCTTTCAACCTCCTCAGCACTGGCATTACAGGGGTGCACCAGGATGCCTGGACTCTGTGGCCAGCTCACCCACACTGGGGGCAGGGCTGGAGAGGAGTGTGGTGCCAGGAGTGAACCATGGTCTCTGCACATGCCTAAGCTTGCCTAGGCAAGGGCTTTAGTCCACTGAGCTAACTCACCAGCCCCCCTAGAAAATGTTATGACCTTCTGGCCAAACATTTCAGTATCCATATGTAGCAGAATTTTATTACCCTTCATTGCTTGATCTATTTGAGAACTGGATCTAATTAAAGAGTCTCACAGTCTCTAAGCCATCTTTACTGATGTCATAGTAACACGTAAAAGAACAAATGTACATGCAGAATACATGACACATTATAGGTGAAAATTTGACTGGATATCTTTAAAATGAAAAATGTTCACACATTATTAAATTAATCATAAAACATAACACAAACTATATAAAATGATTAATTAATATTCCAGTTTTACTTCATTCTTCATATATACATATATAATATATACATATGTATATATATGCACATAATATTTTAGAGGGAAAAGTAAAAGAAACAAAATTTGAGTATTAACAGTTGCTAAAAATGTTGTATTAAGTCAATATTTCCTACAACAATCAAAAAGATATATTTTGTCATTAAACTGAACATTCTGTTTGAACTGCTCTTTTTTTAAGAATTCAGAGAGGCAGCAAAAAATGTCATACTGAGGCCTGACCAAATAGCTCAGCTGATTAAAGTGCCCATTGAGGCAGAGCACAGTGGCCAGGTGCAATTTTTGGCATCTCAGTGCTGGACCCGCCTCCAGGCCACGATGAGGCAGCAACTGAGATTATAATCCCAGCTCTTGGAAGGCTGAACACAGGCAGATCCTTACAAGTCTGATCTATATAATGAGACCCTGTACACCCTGTAGGCCCTTACTAAAGTACAAAAAAAAGGTTGTACTAAATATAAACATTTTAGAATTAGTAAATAGAAAATGAGTAGATTAATTCTATATAAGCATATTGCATGCTAAAATTGCATTTTAGTGTTCTAAATTTGTTTCTCAAATGTAATTGTTATTAAAAAATACTCCACCTGAATGTCCTCTCACAGTTTTAAATGTTACTAATTTGGAGAGATTGAGAAGACATCATATGAAAGGATGAAGGACATGAATTAAATAACAATTTTAAAAATTAGTCTTTTCTCTTTCAATTGTACTAGAAGGTTGAATAGAATTAATAGTGTCCTAGTTAGAAAACTGCTTTAGGGAATTTTCTTTACAAAGAAAGCTTTTTTAAACATTTTTATTTTATTTAATAGATTAAATATCCCCACATGCAAGCATGTATAATCTATTTGATAAAGAGAAAAGTGGGTTTTCCACTGCAACAAAAGGAAATTGTCCAGCTTACTCACTTTCTATAATTTTCATATTAATGCAATTAAAATAAGTCTGATTCTTTGAAATTGTTTATTATGTGAAAGCTGTTAATACACTCCTTTGAGATTTAATGTAAGTGTTATCTGATAATGCCACTAAATTGACAAGAAATAAGCTGGCAATCTCTTCCCTGAGGTTTGACCTGTTTCTAGTTAGTACTTCCATAATCTCACTACTTTAATTTTCCGGGAGCTTACATAATTGCAAAGAGGAAAAGCTTAACCTCTCATTTGAGATACGTGATATTGATTACTTTTATGTCTCTTTTAAAATGCAATTGACAGAGTGTAAATTACACTTGCACAATTATATTTTGTTTGGTATACTACACCCTAGAATTGGGAAAATGTTTTGCAACCTCATAATAATCATGCTTTTTATTGTTTTAATCAACATACATTTGTTAATTAAAACTTTACACATGCAGTGGTTGAGTTGACTATTTAAACATTCTGTATGGCTTTGACTATCTCTTATGTCAGACCAAAGATCAATGCACTAGGAAGATGCATTTGGCTGGAATCATACAGACCAACTATGGTGGTAGTTTCACGTTAGCTACACAGTTAACTACACAGTGGCATGAAAGTGCAATACAATGAATTCATAAACAAAATGAATTGCATTCAGTTAAAAATGGAACTTGCTTTTGCTAAAGCCTTTCTTCAAATGTCAGATATCTGAGAGGGGCTGAATATTTCAACCTCCTATGACCACCATCTTACTCTCCTTTGTGAGAACTACATTTAGAAATTTCCTCAAATGTGAAAGAATGGAAACCTCAGTGGCATTCACTTGTGACTTCTGTGCAGTAACCAGTGACATTAATCCAGCAGCTATATCTGGAGCCCTCTACGTCATGTAAGGCTCCTTATGAACAGTGGGCATGTTTTATGCATACTTGAGCATGTAAATGCTGGTCTATCCTTTTGCATAAGTATTTTTCACTTTATTATATGAAACCTGGGTGCAATGGTATCAGAATTTCTCCATACATTGCTAAGCAAGAAACATCTTTCAGAGATGCTTCTTAATGGTAGTGATACATACTTTTGTGCACGTTTGAATTCTAGCATGATATAATGTGTTTGTAGTCACTAATTTCCAATCTGTGCATCAATATACACTGTGAAAATTTAACACATTTTGGGTAGAGACAAGGTAACTACATTTATAAAGGCATTAAAACTAGCAAAATAGATGAATAAGAGTTTTCAGTAATATGATATCACATGTGACTAACTCACAAAAGAAGTCAATAAAAGTCAGATTTTCTTGAAAATGTAGAGAACGAGTAAGTAAACTGGGAATGTATTCATGAATTCTATAGAACATTATTAAAAGGACAAATATTTATAAGTTTTTAAATATTAAGAATAATATGTAGCATAAATGCATGTAACATTATAAATAAGGCTGAAAAAAAGATTCAGAGGACAAGATTTAATATTTTTGAAAAATAAAAGTGGCTCATAAGCTTGAAATAAGAATATGTGCCACATTCTTACATATATTCTATGTCCCAAGTTCTTATAAAATACAAATGTTAGTGACAGATGCCACTGTATTCTAGGCTATCCAATGATAAAATAATATTCCACAGAAGTGACTATATTCAATATGCACAAAAATACCAGTAGGAAAATGCAAAGGAGGAAAGGGTCAAGGTCCTGTTATCAAGGGAAGAACGTGGTTAAGGGTGCTCAGGCACAAAAGAAGTAGAATTTTGCAGAAGACACATAAAATTACATGGAGTTTGAAAAGAAACAAAATAGTTATGATATGCACAACATTCTTTCATTTCAATAATGATTTATGATGGGAGAACAGTCCATTCAAATAAAAAATAAATGTGAAAGTTAGGATTAACTAAAAGTATATTAATAAAACTAATGAAAATTCAAATATGCAACATGTTATACTATAACTAGCTCTAGAAATGCCTACTAGAGGGACATGTATAATCATTAATAATAAAAGATAACAACTTTAAGAGTTTGGTAGTGGATTCTAGCAGTAGTAAAAAGAATGAAGGAAATGTATATATTAAACCTAAGTAAATGCAATAGTGTGGTCCCTTTGAAATTATTTATTAGCAATTCTGTATTAATGCATCAATGTCAATGTATTATTTTCTGATTTGATAAAATGCAGCATTAAAAAAAAAAAAAAGATGACCTTAACTGAAATATGAGTCAGTCAAATGTGTGTTCTGTCAGTGTCCTGAAATTGAGTAAGTTCTTTGATCTGCTCCAGATCTGTGGAGTCCTAAGAACAAGAGTGAGGATTTCTCCATGCATGACCAGGTTGTCCCAATGTCCATATGGAAGTCCTGGTGAAGAGAACCTTAACAGGGGAAGCCGGTACTCAGGGAAGACCCTTGCAGTGGGGCATCGGTGGCTGGCCACTGCCTCAGCTCCTGTGTGAAAAAGGGTTCTGGGAGCAGAGGAGAGAACAGGGGCCCACAGAAGCAGCCTGGCAGATTTCATGAACTGCAATTTGGCTGGGTGAGTGGGAGGATTCTTGTCTCTGCTGTTCAATGAGCTTTTTGCTCTTCCCTTCTCAGTATCCTCAGGGTTTTGTTGCTCCCACTTTACCCTTATGCCTGCCAGACTCATTCCTAAGTAGCTTTCGTGGGCCCCTTAAGAAGTCTAGCTAATAACATAGGAAATTGGAAATAAGTTTGGTGCCTAACCATAGGATACTATGCAAATAGTATCATATCAGTACTGGAATATTAAATAAAATCTGAAACATTAACAGAAAGCCAGTGGAACTACATGTAAAATGCTAATTTAAACTGAATAGAAAATATATGTATATAGTCTACTTAAGACAGTGTTGGCATGGAAAGACATGCTGATCAGTGGAACAGAGTTAAGGATGCAGGTAGGATTCCATGAACTGTCAGCCATCTGACTTCAAAAGGGCTCTAAGAACATGTGAAGGGGCAAATTCATCCTCTTTAGTAAATGATGCTGGGAAAATAGGCTATCAGATAAAGAAGAATGAATCTGGATCCTAACATCTCATCTTGTCCTAAGGTGAAATCAAATTGGATAAAAGACCTAGATATATAAAAAATTTGGATCCATTGAAAGAAAAAAAAAATAGGTAAATTTCTTAAAGACATTAGCATGGGTAAGGGCTTCCTAAACAGAACTCAACTGTACAGGAAATACCATCAACAATCAACAAACGGGATCACATCACATTTAAAAGCTTTTGGACAGCAAAGAACAATCCACAAAAATAAAGAGACAACTTATAGAATGAGAAAAAGATTGCCAGCTGCTCAGTAGACAGGAGTAATAACTAGAATGGATAAGAACCAAAAACCCAAATTAAAAATGGGCAGTAGAAAGGAGCACACACTTCTCAAAAGAAGTACTAATGGCCAGTTGATACCTAAAAATGCTCAGCACCTGTAGTCTTTAGACAAATGCAAATTAGAAGCAAGACCAGATTCCATCTCACTTGACTAATAATGATGATTAACACTGACCGAAAACCCAACACGTGCTGCTGATGTCACTGGGGAAAAGAAGGAAATCAACAAGATGCTGCTGAGGGATGTAAAGGTAGAAATCCCACTTGACTCTGGACTAACTGTGCCAGGTATGATTCAAAGAGTCAAGCATCATGGGACAGTGACAGGAGCACACACACACTACGGCAACATGACTTATCTTCTCCAGAACTGCACAGTACCCTTTCACAATACAAGATGGGCATGTTTGGGACACGGAGCCTGGCTAGAAGGAGGTGACAAAAGCTTTACAAAAGAACACCCTGACAGGGGAGTCCTGTTAGCACATCAGACAGGAGAAGTCTATGTTATGACAAAGAAGGACAAAAAGGGTGTCTTCTTACTACCAACTATTCATAGTGGTGTACAGAAATGACAGAAGAAATGAAACAAATTCTTACAGTGGTCAGTGACCAGAGTTCTGTAGGTGGTGTTGACAGAGTTGGCCAGTGTCCAACAACCTAACTTGTAATCAAGACAATATGGAACTTTTTATCATGTATTCAAAACAAAGGGGTTAAAAAAGTCATTTACAACTTAGATCAGGTCTAAAGGAAGAAATAATTGAAAAATATGGGATAGCAAATGCCAGCCCAGGATATCCGTCACATCAATTAATTGTGCTGAGGGTAGAAATTTTAAAAGAAAAGACAAAATGACATTGTAGAATGTGTTGTTCAAAAACACACAGAAGTGCACAAACAACTCGGAAAAATACCAGATACTGTGATCTATATTTCAAAGCTGGGTTTTGCATTGAATGTTTAAGATGTACCATACACAGAGAAGTTATTAAATAAATTTGATAAAATTATTGTTTTTATACTTCCTACTACATTATCTAATAAAATTAATGGAAAAAATAATCAGTCTATATTTAAATAATTGGACTGGTCAGTGGTTGAATAGTTGTGCAATAGATCATTGTAGGAATCAAAATAATTACATCTCAGAAATTTATTTTAATTTCAATATAAAAGCTTATAGGATTGAAAACAATTAGCTCAGCTTAAAGTCAAAATTCTAAAAGCTAAACCCAATGCTCCAAATACTATGCAAATTTAATGCTAAGCACAATTTTGTGACAAGCTCAATAGAACATTAACAGACAGATGTTTTCTCGGTTGCTTTTCTCTCATTACCTCGACAAAATACACAATACCCAAAATTAAGAATGGAAAGGTTTATTTAGCTTGCAGGCACTGGAGGCTTAGTTGGCTCCAAGGTAGCATGGCACATGCTAGAGGCAGCGATTCGTGATGGCAGAAAACAGCAAAGAGATAAGCTCACATCGAGGCCAAAATCATCACTCCACTACCCATTTTATGACAGTACATTGCCAATTTCTAAAATACGTAAAAAGGGGTGGCAGCAGTTGTGGCTGCTAGCAAGACTCTTCCCTCCCTACATTTGTCTGCCCCTTGGTGGGGGAGCACTCAGACCCATAATCCCAGCACTGGATCATGAATTAATCACAAACTCTAGAAGCTTCCCCATTACTGCATGAAGCTTTGGGGGGGGGGGGATGCCTAGATGCAAACCATAGCAGATGTGTTTGAAAGCATAGAGAACTTCAGCGCTGATAACTAGGAATTATTATTAATATTATGAAGTATGGTTTCCCTTTTGTAATCTGACTTGATGAGTGAGTTCCCATTTGCATAAATGAGCTTGTTTAAGAGTGGGTAAGTGAAGGGAATTAAATGCCCCACACTGAAGCTCTGGGGAATTCAGCCATGCTAGGGGCACTTACAACTGTTGGTATGAAGTGCCTCTAACTCTGCTTTGGATCTGTGCAGAAGAGTACTTCAGTGTGGAAAGCAGCCTGCTCTTCTTCCCAGGGAGCAGCAAGTGGTGGGGATAAGTTGATGACACTTGATGTTCTGGGATAGTCTATTATTTCTTTTCAAGGAACAAATGTTATGGTTTGTATGTAAAGCATATATATATATATGTAAGACAGTGAGCCTCTAGGTTGGAGAGAAATGTGATATTCCCTTAGCTGTGACTTGTTTTTGTTGATTTTGTTTTTCATCAATTTGGTAGCCTATGAGTATGAGATAAATCAGTTAGAATAATCATCTCAATATAACTGTTACAATTTGATTAAAATAAAATGAATGAAATAAATCAATATTTTTATAATTTTACCTAGCA